>JBBPBT010000036.1:11612478-11634028 GCA_037974875.1 Cicer bijugum | reverse complement strand
ATAAAAAAATAATTATTCCAAAAACTTAACTTGGAGTTTCCTAAAACAAACTCAAGATCTATATAATTCTATTTTTGAATTCTATAAATTTGAAATTCTATTTTTTTTCAAAAAAAAAATTTACTACTTGAGAATGGTAGTTTTTAATTATGCAAATAGGAGAGTAAAGTTAGAATTTTAAACAAAATGTGGGGTTTGGATATTAGGTGCGAGGGTATACCAAACATACTTTTGTAAAATTATATTTTAGGCTTTAGAATAAGCTCTTTTCTTTTATACCGTTAAAATAAAGTTTATTGAAATAACATATACTAATAAATTATATATAATAGAACAATTTAAAAATATACATACATTCACAATGACAATGTATATATTAAAAGGGAATGTTTTGTCGGAGGTGAAGCCGGCGGAAGTTTAAGTTATTAAGATGGGTATAGATTTTCTCTTGTATAAATATTAAAAAAAAAAAAAATAATCAATACAAATAAATATATTTAATTTAAAATTTAAATTAAATACTTCTATTTTTAGATGTTGTATATGGTGGAGACCAGTTCTAAGGAGGTCATTTTAGGGATAGAGAAAAAACACAATTTTATTGGTTTTGCATGTAGGTTAATTTTAATTTCATTTTTTTTCTATGATTTATAGTGAAATGTTGATTCAAATTCCCATTCCCCTCTACTTCATCGTTTTATATTGTAAATAATATATTTAAGAGTAAATAGACAAAATTAAGAATGGATGAACATTCAGCTAAATATATATAGTTAGTCTATTTGGATAGTTTAATTGATGTTTTGAGGTATTTATTTATTTTTAATATATACTACTAATACATGATATGATATGATAAAAGTGGGAAAATGGGTTTATATATATAAAAGGGAGAGCTAAAATTATGGATCATGTTTCTCCCCGTACATTAAAATTTCCGAATCTTGTGGCTTTCTTTGTTTTTTAATCATCTAATTAAACTTTCTTGTTTTTTTAATCACCTAATTAATTTCTCCTTTATTTTCTTTGTGACCGTTGCCGGTTAACTTCCTCATAGTCATAATCTTCACATGGAAAAATTACACGAATTGAGACTAATTTTAGGACAAAAATTAATAATCATTTTCTTATTTGTGAAGCACAAAATCCTTAGAAGGAAACATGAAGTGATGGCTTTTGGGAAAAGTGAGAAGGAGAGGAATGACTAAGAGTGTTTTTGGAAGTTTAAGAGAAGAGAAGATTTAAAAAATACTAATAATAAAATAAAAATAATTAATTAAAATTTTTTTAACGCGGAGAACTTTGAGGATTTATTTTCTTTTATGATGTAAAAAAATTTAATTTGGAAGAATGTAAAAGTTATATAGAAAGACTTTAATAAATTTTTCATGTATAAATTATGTTGTTGTAATTTTCTTTATATTAAAAATATATTAATCATAAATATTCATTTCCTTACCTCACGCATGTTAACTTTTGCATTATAATTACTATCGTCAATATTATTGTATTTTTTTTTCTGATAATAAATGCAAATTTATAACTTTGAATCGATCCATTCTCTAAAACTCCTTTACTCTCACCACCAATCCAATCTTTAATATTTAATGGTGAGGTTCTTATTTATAGAGTTGGATTGGGTTTATGATCCTTGAATGATAATGGTTCTATAATTCTATTCTATTTTGATCACGTACATGAATGAATTGGTAATTCTTGTTCAATTTCACTCTCTTCGATAAGTTGTACATGACCCACTTCTCTTATCCAATTATGTCCATGCTAAATATTGATCGAATAAAATATCGCACTCACAATTCAAACCTTATCCACTACACAATGATTCATTGTATATGTGTTTAATTAAGGGATTTTCTTTTAATTAATTTTAATAATAATGGTGGACACGTTCATCATTGCTTCTTCGTCATTTTGCATGCTACATATCTTTCTTTTTAATAGAATAATAAACTTCTTACTATCATAAAAAATAGTACAACTAAGTTTAAACATTACAAAAATAAACACCTTAATACTACACAAACAAATTGTAAATACCAATAAAAAAAATAGTCAAATTAAAACTTTCATTCTAACAATTAAATTAATATTTCTACTACAAAATAGTCAAAAATAACATGTTCTTTAATGTTATTTATCTTCAAAAAATATTTACTAATATTTATTTATATTGATTATAAATAATTTTGACATAATCAATTCAATCACGTGTTAACAAATTATTTATTAGATAAAAAATATTGAATTTGTTTCATAAAATCTTTACTCAAAACATAATACTAACAAAATGAATTATTTATTTATGTGAATATCACACCAAAATAAAAAAATAAAAAATATTATATTATAATAACGAACAAACCAACATTACATATTCAAACAATAAAACATATAAAAAATATTAAATTTGTATTAAAAATAATAATTCAATAATTTAAAATAGTAATTTGGAATTAGAAAATGTCTTAAAAGTATCCCACGCACTAATGGAAGAAGAGGAATAGATAACTTGCGTTTAACTTTTAAAGAAGAGGAGGTGGGCCATGCTTCATCCTGAAATCGCAAATGAACTTGCATCATTATAAAATAAATATAGGCAACTGTTTACATGTAATATAAACAGCTTTAATAATACTTTAACTTTACCAATTTTTTAAAATTCATTAGATATTATATAGATGAGTGTTAGAATTATTGATAATTATTTTTTTTATAATGTGTATAATATGTTTTATAATGGATAAAATTACAATTATAAAATAAAAAATTATAGTAATTTAAAATTATCTTGCTTGAAACTAATTTTAGTTATTATATATAAAATGATATTATATTATTGAAAAAAATATATCTAGCCATTTTAAGCAATATGATTGGGTAGCGTTGAAGTTGTCCACGTCTACACAAAAGTGAAAAACAAAAAATATTGAATTATTTGATCAAATTTATATATAAAAAAATTGATCCAAAACTAAATTTGGACAAAATACGTAAAACAATAAATTTTGATATTTTTGAATGAAATGAGTATATATTAATATATATAGTAGCTTCTCAAAAACCATCAATACATTTTCTTGCAATATTTATTTGTCTTAAATTAAACATTTCTTTATCTCGATCTTTATATTATCAATGAATTATTAATTCTTTCTTACATTAATATTTTTTTATTTATTGTATCTTAATTTATCTAACTACAATTAATATTGTAATTTTAGGTTGTCAATGATACTTTATCAATATCTTCTCTCAACAACTCTAATTAAACTTGCAAAATAATAAACACTTAAATTTAAGGTGCGACATAAGTCAATACTCTTAAAGATTTATCCGTCTCATCAACACAAATCCATCAAAATTCATTAGAACAATAATTCATTATCTCAAAGACTAAGAAGACGTCACGAGTAAAAAACTTAAAAACTGAACAAAAAATTAGGAAAAGATAGAGATTTTCAAATTCTTTTAAAATGTATCAGCCATATAAATAAGGAGAGTGTTTAATTTATTATGAGAGAAACAAGAATAGTAGAAATAGTGGGGTTAGAACAAATCAATACTATTATTATTATTATTATTTTAATAATAATAATAATAATAATAATATTTTCAAAAATGATTTTTCACCCAAAAATCTAAACACTTTCATTTAAAATAAATTTTAAAATATCTTTAAAAGTATATATTATTTTAGTAAATTAAATGTATTTCATCATTAAAATCAATGCAATTAATTATTTTATTAAAAATTGTATAAAATAAAATGAAAAACTTACAATGAAATCAAGGGAGTGTTATAAACAAAGATGTGAGCCCCACACACATACAAAATAAAGAATGAGACAAGGGAAGTTTAATCAACAGCCGGTTAATCATTTAAATAAACATGTTTTGCATGCTTATGCTCCTTATTGGGTCTATGCTAATTTAATTACCATGATCACTTCTTTGTAATGTTATATCTCGATCATTTATTTTTTAATAAATTATGTCTAACTTTTTTATTGGTGAAATATCTTTTATTTGGATTGTAAAAGGAAATGATATGTAAGTGCTGGTTTGAAATCTTATTGTATAAATTATTGTTAAATCGATAAACCAAATCCTTTAAAACAAAGATAAACAAAACAAAAATAGATAAATGAATGTCCTGATCAAAATTATAACATAATAAATAACATAATAAGAGAAAAGTGTGTAAAAACTCATTTATTGATTGGTAGAGCATAACTCAAGTGTGGTGTCTCTTCATTGCAATTTGTAAGATGCTAATTAGCAACAACTTCCAATTGGGTATATTTGACTATATAAGTATATTTGTGAATGTGATTTGTATGAGATACTTTGTAATAACTATATAGTATCATCTCATGAAATAAAATGTTTGTGAAAAAAAAAGTCGCTTAAAAATATATTTTAATATAAATAAAATGAGAAGTTGATAAAATAAATAAATCAATAATTGATATTATAACTACTATTTATAAATGATTATATATATGTGCATAAATATGATATAATACACATGCAAGACATCAACTGAATTCTAATAAAATTGATAGACAAACTACCACGTTAATTAGTATTTGAAAATATAAAACTGTTATTTTAAAATACTCAAATTAATTATTAAATCATTAAAATAACAATTAACTTAACCTATGACATTATAACTATCATAAATTATTTTAATAATAAATTATATCTTTTAAATAATTTTATTATAATAAATTATATATTTTATATATTATTTTAATAATTTAAAGACTAATTTAAATATTTTATTGAGTCAAGAACCAAAACAACCCTATCATAAAATTTCAAACACTAAAACATTTTTTTAGCCTAAAATAATTAATGGTGTATATAATCTTATCTTATTGGTAAAACTTTCATCCCACGTTATCTACTTTATTGTTTAGCCTCATATTTTATATTATCTTTTCTTTATTAATATATTTTATATTATCTCATTCTTTGTACTATATCATTTTAATACTTTCTTTATTCTCTAAAACTATAATGTCGGGGTTTTTAAGGTGTGCAAACTTTAAGCCTCAACCCTGTCCAAAAAAAAAAAAACAGTAAGCCTCAAAACATTGTTTATTCTTTTATCTATTATTAAATACATCAAATTTTTCTATTTATTTTATATAATGATCACCTTGTAAGAAGGTGGTCAAATTCATGTGATTATTAGTTTGTGCAACTTGATGAGGGATTGATGTGCAATTTATAAGCAGGGAACTTAGTTAATCAAATTGATATTAGATGAAATATTTGGTGTATGTGTTGTTATGTTGTAACAACATATATTTGAGAAAGTTTGGTGTATTTATTTTTCTTTGAATTTCGAGCACATAATTTAATAAAAGTTCTGCAACGTTTTAGAGAACGCGGATATAATTTAAGCAAATAATAATAGTAAAAAAGTAAATATAATTGAAAGTAAATATTATTCTCTATTTTTAAGAAAATATTGAATGGTAAAAAAGTAAATATAATTGAAAAAAAATAATACGAAGATTTAAAATTAACATATTTTTTCATTTTCACTATCATGTTTTCTGCTAAATAAAAAACGATCTTTTTATAAATAGATAAATCTTATTCGTGCATTTCTTCAAAATTTGTTTAAATAATAACACCGATCTTATTTTTAAGGGCTCAATAATTTTACTTTGACTTATTTTCTAGGTTTTTGAAGTAGTCTTTTGCGTCAATTTTTATAACTATAAATACTTCTTCGAGTTCCATTTTTCTGTGCACCCATTTTTTTGTTCTTCTCCAAAAAAAATACACAGTGTTATATATCTTGTGTTTTTATTTTGACAAATCCTCCTAATGAGTGAATGTGATTATATAAAAGTTATTACTGTTGATAAAAATTATGCAAAAGTTATTATTGTTGATAAAAATTATGCAAAAGTTATTATTCAATAAATTATGATTTAATTTTGTTTTCTTATAATTATGAAATCTTAAATTTGAATAATAATATTAATAAAATCCACACTTAGGTGTTGACCTTAGGAAAAGAGATAAAATGATGAGAGAGAGAGAGAGAGAGAGAGTTGCATTGCATAATTGCATTGCATGCCGTGTCAGGTCAGTGGAGAGACACAACTTGTGAGGGGCTGCCTTCCTATTGTCATCAAATCACTCACAAACTTACATTACATAATTTAATTCCAATCTTCTTTTTTTCAACTTTTCTTTATAAATATATTATACTTTACTTTTGATTAATATTGTTTAGTTATTAAAATTTTATTTATAATAAAATTGATTCATGTAATAGATAGAATATTTGATTTTTAATTCATCTAAAATAAGTTGTACAGAAATTAAAATAAATATCATACATATTTGTAATAATAAAAAGTATAACTGATACATACCGTTATTATTATATTGATAATATGTTTTGTTTAATTTTAAGATTAAGAAGCACTAAATAATTTTTACAATAATTAAAAGTTTGCAAACTTAATTTAAAAAAATATAGATATTTATTTATTTCCTATCACCTCTTAAATCTGTATGCTCCTGATTTAAACAAGTTGGGTCCATTCATGACAACAATCTCTGCATTCTATTGTTTGGTTGCTGTTTCTTGTCTTAGCTGTTTCCAATCTGTTCTTTTTTTCTATCTTTGTATGTTTTTATTCATTCATTCACTGTTTCCACCCACTTCTCTCTCTAACCTTATCTACAAACAAAATTTTAATTTTCCTTCTTATCCAACTTTTTCACTCTCTCTCTCTCTCTCTCTCTCTCTCTCTCTTCTATTGCTTCTTATCCAATATTTCTCTCACCTCTTTCCATTTTCAATGTTTTCTAATTTTTTATCTGACCCATATCTCAAAATATTTTCTTTTTGTCACCTCACACTCTTTTTTCTTTGGAATTTTGGAACTTTTGTGATATGAACGGTGCCAGTTGCAAACTTGGACTTTTCTGCTATGTGGGTGTGTAATGTAATGTTTCAAAGCATTGTTTTTTAATAAGTTTTTTTATTTTTGTTGTGTTGATTTGGAGAAACTTTGAGGGAGTGATAAAAATGGTGTCAAGATCTTATTCAAATCTACTTGAGCTGGCTTCTGGTGAATCTCCATCTTTTGAGCACATTAACAGAAGAATTCCTAGGATTATGACTGTTGCTGGATTGATATCTGATGTTGATGATGATGACCCTTTGGAGAGTATTTGTTCTGACCCTTCTTCATCTGTCCAAAGAGAAAGGATCATAATAGTTGCAAATCAGCTTCCTATAAAGGCTCATAGGAAACAAGATGGTAACAAGAATTGGTTTTTCAGTTGGGATGAGAATTCACTTTTACTTCAACTGAAAGATGGGTTAGGTGATGATGATGTTGAGGTTATTTATGTTGGTTGTCTCAAAGAAGATGTCCATCCAAATGAACAAGATGAGGTTTCACAGATACTTCTTGAGACTTTCAAATGTGTACCAACTTTTCTACCACCTGAACTTTTTACAAGGTATTATCATGGTTTCTGTAAGCAACAGTTATGGCCACTGTTCCATTACATGTTGCCTTTGTCACCAGATTTAGGTGGAAGGTTCAATAGGTCACTTTGGCAGGCTTATGTATCAGTCAATAAGATATTTGCTGACAGGATTATGGAAGTGATTAACCCTGAAGATGATTATGTTTGGATACATGATTATCATCTCATGGTGTTACCAACTTTCTTGAGAAAAAGGTTTAATAGAGTGAAACTTGGTTTCTTTCTCCATAGTCCTTTCCCTTCATCGGAAATTTACAAGACACTGCCTATTAGAGAAGAGCTTTTAAGAGCCCTTTTGAATTCTGATTTGATTGGTTTCCACACTTTTGATTATGCAAGACATTTTCTTTCATGTTGTAGTAGGATGCTTGGTCTTACCTATGAATCCAAAAGGGGTTATATTGGAATTGAATATTATGGTAGGACAGTTAGTATCAAAATTCTACCTGTTGGCATACACATGGGTCAGCTTCAATCAGTTCTAAGTCTATCAAAGACTGAAGAGAAAGTTTCTGAGCTCATTACACAGTTTGTTGATAAAGGAAAGATAATGTTACTTGGTGTGGATGACATGGATATCTTTAAAGGGATAAGTTTGAAGCTATTGGCCATGGAGCAGCTTCTTATTCAGCACCCTGAGTGGCATGGAAAAGTTGTATTGGTTCAGATAGCAAATCCTGCTAGAGGAAGAGGGAAAGATGTGAAGGAAGTGCAAGCCGAGACGAAGGCGACAGCGAAGCGGATTAACGAATCATTTGGAAAGCCGGGTTATGATCCTGTTGTTTTGATTGAGGAGCCATTAAGGTTTTACGAGAAAGTTGCTTATTATGTTGTTGCTGAGTGTTGTTTAGTGACTGCAGTTAGAGATGGAATGAATCTCATACCTTATGAATATATAATAAGTCGTCAAGGGACCGAAAAATTGGACAAAGTTTTGGGAATAACTTCATCCTCTAAGAAAAGCATGTTGGTTGTGTCTGAGTTTATTGGTTGTTCACCATCTTTAAGTGGAGCTATTAGAGTGAATCCATGGAACATTGATGCAGTAGCAGATGCAATGGATTTGGCTTTGGAAATGGCTGATTCAGAAAAACAGCTTAGACATGAGAAGCATTACAGATATGTTAGTACTCATGATGTCGGTTACTGGGCTCGTAGCTTCTTGCAAGATTTGGAAAGGACTTGTAGTGATCATGTAAGGAGAAGGTGGTGGGGAATTGGTTTTGGATTGAGTTTTAGAGTTGTAGCACTTGATCCAAACTTCAGAAAGCTCTCAATGGAGCACATAGTTTCGGCTTACAAGCGGACAAAAACTAGGGCGATACTACTAGATTATGATGGTACACTAATGCCTCAGGCTTCCATTGATAAGAGTCCAACCAGTAATTTCATTAAAATGCTTAATAGTTTGTGTAGAGATGAGAAGAACATGGTGTTTCTAGTCAGTGCGAAAAGCCGAAAGACGCTTTCTGAATGGTTTTCTCCTTGTGAAAATCTTGGAATTGCCGCCGAACATGGTTACTTTTTAAGGTAAAAAATAAACATCTTGAGCTTATGAACTTTATGGTTTGGTACTTCTGTTAGACTGTAACTTATGGTTGGCATGAATGGTTTCAGACTGAAGCGCGACGCAGAATGGGAAACCTGTGTACCTGTGACGGACTCCAGTTGGAAACAAATTGCAGAGCCTGTGATGAAGCTTTATACTGAAACAACTGATGGATCCACAATTGAAGATAAGGAGACGGCGCTTGTTTGGTGCTATGAGGATGCTGATCCAGATTTTGGGTCATGCCAAGCTAAAGAACTTCTTAATCATCTTGAAAGTGTGCTTACAAATGAACCAGTAACAGTGAAGAGTGGCCTGAATAATGTGGAGGTTAAACCACAGGTGCGTATAACATTTGTGGAATGAGTTGTGGTGTCTAGTGATGAATTCACAAAAGTCTATTGGATTCTGCTATATTTAAAAATCTTGAAAATTTGGGAAATATTTTTTAAATTAAAGTCATAATTTTTGGTACAAAAATAAAGTTCAGTTGGCTTTGAGTGTGTAGTGAAGTTCTTGTTTAATATAATTTCAAGGGAAAAGTGGATGTGAAAATTTATTGATAGAAGAAAACCTGTTACTTAGGGGGCATTTGGAAGAGCTTGTTTAAGCTTATCATATGACACTGGCACTTGCATAAATGTTTTGAAAGAACTTACAAAAATAGCTTATGAACCAATAAGCTGTTTTCTGCTTATGCAGAGTTGAAGTTTGATTATAGAAACAACTTATATATAAACTCTTGTACAATAAACACTTACAGAATAAGCACTTCATTAAGTTGTATATTGTAACGTCCCCTAGTCCAATCCCACATGGGATTGTAGTTAATCTAATTTGATTTATATGTTCAACAACATTACTAGCTACCGTGACAATTTGTTTCTTTTCTGTGAATAGATTTAGTGAAAGAATATAAAGGAAACTTAAGGAAAAGACCTCGCAAGAAGTTAATTAGAGTTAAAATGCATTTTTCCTGTTTGAAAAATGACAAGTTTGGATATATTAACTAACCATTTTTAGTCTTACAGCCTCTAATACATACGAATGTACACATGCAGGGTGTGAACAAGGGGCTTGTGGCTAAACGCCTACTCTCAACCATGCAAGGAAAGGGAATGTCACCTGATTTTGTTTTGTGTATAGGCGATGACCGATCTGATGAAGATATGTTTGAGGTAATCACCAGTTCAATGGCTGGTCCTTCAATGGCACCCAGGGCTGAAGTATTTGCATGCACTGTTGGTCGAAAGCCAAGTAAGGCCAAGTATTATCTTGATGATACTACCGATATAGTGAGAATGGTGCAGGGTTTAGCCCATGTTTCAGACCAATTAGTTTTATTTTAGGCATGTGATAGATAATGGTGAAAAGGTGAAATGATGTTTACTTTCTGTCTCAAATGTAGGCTCAGTTGTTCTCTCCATACATGATCTTTTTTCCTTGGATATTCCCTGTAAATTATTATAGTTATTGGGTTCTATATTGGCTCAACTTTGTGAATTTGTCTCTGGAAAATTTGTAAATATATTTCTCATTGTGAACCCTGCTTTGCATACTTTAATCCACATGACACTGGTTGTGAATTGAACTGACCATGTCCATTATTCCTTCTAAAGAATGTGAAGGGTCCAAATAAAGCATCACGTTGTCTGTATAGATGTTTACTATTGAAATGAGTTATATATTTTAATAATGAATTACAGTATGTATATATAGCCGAGTTTGGTCATACAGATCAGGAACCAATGAAAGCTGAAAGGATAAGAGTTAATTATACAAAGAACTTACTATTATAAGGGAATTAAAAGTTATTCAAAGATTCAAAATATGTGATTCTGTATAAATCCATCGATAACCAGTCTAGGCTGATCTTGCAGAAACAGCCTCTCTGATCTTGCAAAACATCTTATCCTATAGGACATCAAATTGTTTAACCACTGTGTTAGGGTGCCTTTTTTAGTCCTAAAAAAGTCTACCAGGGAATAACTTGTGGAAGACCATAGATCCAAATAACCATGAGAGAAGGTATTTCAAGTTTCCTTCTGTCACAACAATGACCCTTAAACCCTGCATCCACCCAGAGAAATCTGTGATTGCTGATCCACCAAGTGTAACCAGGATGCTTGACATGAAATCCCATGTATATTCCGGACCCAGACCCTCTCTTCACCAAGTTGATTGCACAATCTAACTGCATCACATTCAGTATCCTAACGCTTATTTAATCATGACTTCAGATTCTTTGATTTCTTAACCTACCTCTCAGTTAGTATTGGCATGCTCCATTATCACTGACAACCCAGTGGCTAGGTCTAATGAGATGTTTGGTTTTGCGTCCCAAGGAACGGCAAGAGAGAAGCTTTCAATTCAACGCACGGTGGCGTTGCATGACCGCATAAGCAAACACAGGCTAAGAACACAGGATTTCCAATGATAACTATTCACCAATAATCACCACATGAACAAGACCCGTTCTTGAAATGGTGAAATCGGCTGTTATCCCTCACAACGATTTCCCTTCCAACAATCTTTGAAATAAATTTAATTGCAGTGTGGCAGTCAGCACACACCCGAATATTCTTTATTATGCGGATGGTTGTACCAGCAGTAGTGCTAATGATGCCAAATGCTATGGCAAGTCTCTCACTGTGATTGTGTAACAAGTCCCGTTTATGTTCCTCATCAACATCATGGAGCACCTCATTTGTGTCAAGGACATAACCTTCTTTCTCCATCTGTTCCAACAAAACATTCAATGCCTCGTTTATTTTGTCATAATAAGGATGTGATTTATCTCCTGCCATAAAAGTATGCACTTCTTTTCCAACCTCAATCCAGCTGCATGCAGGGATCTTCTTCAAACCTTTTTTCCTCATGTGTATTCTCAATCTTGCAGCATCTTTCCATCTTCGTGCAGCTGAATAGATGTTCGACATTAAAACATAAGCCCCCATGTTTTCAGGGTCAATCAAAAGTAACTTGTCAACAACCTTCTCAGCTAAGTCAACACTCTTATGAGCTCTGCAAGCAGCCAACAGTGTTGACCACACACTCCCGGTGGCTTGTACTCCCATGTTAGAAATGAAATCATAAGCTTCCTCCAATCTTCCAGCTCTACCAAGCAGGTCAGCAACAGCAGCATAGTGCTCCAAACCAGGAGCAATTCCAAATTCTCTCTCCATAGTGTTAAAATATCTCCAACCTTCATCTACCAGCCCGGCATGACTACACGCAGTTAAAACAGCCATGAATGCCACATAGCAGGGCCTTATTCCATCCTCCAACATGTTCTCAAACAAGGAAACTGCGTCGAGGGCATGCCCATGCATGGCACATCCCATAATGATGGCAGTCCACGACACGGTGTCACGCTTCCCTATTCTATCAAAAACGTATCTAGCCATCTTAATGTTACCACATTTTGCATACATGTCCACAAGAGAGCTAGCTATAAACTCGTTATCATCAAAACCAAGTCTAATTATACATCCATGAAGCTGCTTCCCCAAACTCATAGCAGTCAAATGAGCACAAGCAGGTATAACACTAGAAAAAGAAACATGCATAGGTCTCACGTTTTCCTTTAACATGCGACGAAAGAATCCGAGCCCTCGACCAAATTCACCGTTCTGCACACAACCAGCAATGATAGAGTTCCAAGAAATTGCATCTTTTCGGGGCAAGAAGCGAAAAACCTCGATCGAACATTCCAGTCTGTTACACTTTGCATACATATCAACCAAACTACTTCCAATGAAAACATCCCCATTAAACCCATGTCTTAAAGCATAACTGTGAATCTCTTTCCCTCTGTGAACATCAACATACTCCGCGAAAACCGGAAGAATACTCGAAAGAGTAAACGAGTCAGGCTTCAAGTTGCCATTCTTCCCCATCCTTCTAACCATGTTCAATGCTTCTACATACATCCCATTTTGAGCATACCCGGCAATAACAGTGTTCCAAGAAACAACATCCCTAACAGGCATCATATCAAAAATCTTCCCAACACTGTCAATCTCAAATTTCCCTCTCTGAGGAATTACATCAAGCATGTTGCCTGCATTTGCAGCAACAGAAAAGTTGCAAAATTTAGAGTACATGTTGATGAGTGCATTGGATATATAGAGGTCAGAATCGAGACCAAGACGAATAACGGATGCATGGAGAGAATGAGCGAGCTTATGGTGTTTCAAAAGAGTGGAAGCTTTGAGGAGAGAAGGGAAAACATGTTGATTGGGAGTAACAGAGAGAGATCGCATGGAATTAAAAGAAGAGAAGGAAAGGTGAAGAAGGGAGTGAGAAGTGTAGCATTTGATAAGAGAAGACCATGCGAGAGGTGGTGGAGGAGAAGGAAGGGAATTGAAGAGGTGGAGGGAATGGTGCAAAAGGTTGAGGTTGGAGTAGAGTGAGAGTACGAGGATGTTGTCGTCGTGGAATGTTCCTTTGGTTTTTACGATGTGTGCGTGGAGTTGTTTCGCTTGTCGTGTTGAAACTGTAACTGTTCTCTTTGGGTTTCTTAGGATATTGGTGATTATGCTTTCTGTTGAACAACTCATTCTTCACTTCTCTAGTTGACGACGATGAAGAGGACGATGGAGAGAATAACTTTTACTTCAAGGAATTTTAGTGCCAAATTCAATAAATTTGTAGCTCAAAATGTGCGTTCGAATATTAACAAAATGTTTACAGAAATTAATAACAATATTAACAATAACAAATGTAATAGCAATTATATTTCGAATTAAAGTAATCTTACGAGCAACGGCAATGGGATTCTAATCACGTACATTATTAAACAAATACATAACAAAATTATTAAACTTGATTTGGTGGGGTGCGCCAGCCAATGCAGTAGTGCAACGCATTGGCGACACGCGAAAAGCCCAGTAGCAAGCTACTGCAGTGGCCTCTCCCCCTCAAAAAAGTAATTTAATATCGTGTGGCCCATTGGGCCACATATCAGATATTAAACTGATAAGAACAGATACTACACTTGATCTTAGCCAAAAGGCCGAGAAAGGTATGAATTGTTAGCGGAACTCGCTTCTGTTTTTATATCTAACACCAACTAAGTCGCGTTTTGGAACCAGCGATGTGGGACTCTTACGGAATAGCAGCTTCAAACTTTTTCTTGTATAAGCCATTGTACGCGTGTGTCATGAATCTACTTAGAGCAATTACCAAGCAGAGGGTTTGTGATGTGTGCATCCTGCAAGGAGAATCTCATATCAACCAAAAAAATTTAGAGGTGTTGAGAAGGTCTCCAAAGAAAATTGCTAATCACTTGATGAAGGAAATGAATGAAAAGTGAATTAAGAAGGGTATATTGCCGTTAATTCTTTCTTTTTTCTCCCTCCTTTGTCTGAATTTCTTTTCTTGTACTACTAAAGTTGAGTTGATTTCCGTATCCAAAATTTTAAGGTTGACCAAATATTCAGAAGCTGGAAATCCTATTTACATTTCTATCTTATGTTCAGTTTCATTTCATTAAATCATGAACTTTTAATATGACAGATTGTTGAGGCCACTAGAAACAATCTGCCTCATGAAGTGTAATATCAGGGAATTGTCTTATCAGTTGTTGAATCTTATAGATCACAAATCGCTTCATATTAAATTTTGCAAAAACAAATAGATTGATATGTATATACTGAATAAAAAAAATAGATGACTTGTTGTCTTTGTAGCAAAATATAATATGGTTATTATCTTATCCTTTCACATGGTTGTTGATGGCTAATTAAGGCTATTAAATAAACCCTTCATGTTTGTTCAATTGTTCACTCAAAATTCGTTTCAAAACTGGTTTCTCTATTTATGAACTCTTCTGCAAGCTTTTAAGAATTTTCAGTTGTCAACATACTCTTAAGTCTTAATGAAACTAAATACTAATAACACATTATAATCTAACATTAAGGACATAATGCTAATATAATAATAGTCATATTGCATTCATTTGAAATCGCTTGCACCCAGAGTGCCATGTAATAGGATCCTTTGTGATAGAGTTATTGCGCAAAAGCGCTAGTGTGGGAGAATCTACTCTCATTCGTTTTTATAGTTAACATACATTTGTATTACGCCTTCTTATCGATGTATTTATGTTAATGCATTTTCCAATCCGCCAAAAGCCCTTGTTTTATACCTCTCTAAAAAATAAGTTTTTATTTTATGTTTTATAAGCAACATAGCTCAATAATATATTATACACACCAACAAAAAAGCCTCCAATATTTTTTTTTACATAATAATTGATATTTGTGTTCATTATAGTCAATTAAAATCATATAATGATACAACTATTTATGAGAATAGTGTCAAGTTGGAAGGATATTACACGTATTATTTTTCACTAAAAAAACATATTTTTATATTAAACACATTGTTTTTTACTATATCAATTATTTAATTTTAAAGTAGATTTGAACAATTTAAATTATCTTTAGATATTTTTTGTTTTTTTATTTAATGTTGAGAAATTAAAATTATTTGGATAATAAAAAATTAAAAAAAATTGCATTAAACTTTAACATTCTTTAAAATATAAGAACAAATCAAATATTCATAAATTAGATTTAAATATGGAACTTAAAATTATAAGAGAAATAATATAAGTAGAAAATGATACACCAATTGACATAATTAATTATATAAGAATGTTATATTATTTTCTATATACATATGTTGCTTATAAAATAATGCTAATTAATTGTTGTTTCAACCGAAATAAATTTTTTTGAAACTTAAATTAATTAAATCTTATATAAAATCAATTAAATCACAAAAAAAATTAAATGAATTAATTTTATTATTGATTGAAAAATATTTGTTACACGAAATTGATTACAATAATTTTGAACCCAAATACATATTAATATAATGTACTGCTCCAATGAATATGGCAAAAAAGTGTGTGTAGATGGACTCTTCACAAATCTAAATAATTGAATTGAATGATGATCTATGTCCATACGGGTCAATTTTATAATTCAAATACGTTAAACCTTAACCATCAAAATTAGAGATGCATTATGATGATAACACATAAATTAACGTGTAGTCTTGGCTCGTAAAAGGGTCTCTTATTATTTTATTCTATTCGCATTATTTATTGACATAGTCCAGATTATAATTTAATATAGGTCAACTAAAAGTCTTGGGTTACAAACACTTATTATATTCAGCCAATTATTCATTTTGTAGGTGATTCATGTATAAATTGTGATATTATATTAAATTTTTATATTTGAATATTTAATTCTTACAAAAGTTGGTTTACTAAATTAAAAATGTCATTTTTTTATAGATTTATTTATAAATCTATTTGTATACTAACTAGTGATTTAAAAAATATATATTTCATACTATTGTATATTTAATTATTCACAGATAAAATATTCAATAACAAGTTAAATTGCTTCATTACTAATAACAAAATACAAATTTTAGTGGGGGCAACTAACTCCAATTTGATGATAGCACTTTCTTCTGTGCCAGGAAGGAGGGTTTAACTTTAAACTTGAAAAATAATATAATCGTTATTTTGTTAACATACTAATTTATAAAATAAAAATCACTAAAACAGCAACATACATAAAAGATTTGTTAGTCTAAAAAATACAATAAAATACAATACGAATAAAATATTTTTTTTTTACAAAACATACATTAAAGGAATTGAAAATTAAACTTCAATTTTGGACCATGCAAAGCGTTCACCGACTGACATAGTTTGTGTGATTGAAAGGTTTTCCATGAATTTAGGAAAGCTTTAGGCCTCATATTTGCCTCATAAAATGTTTCTCAATCTTTAATAACAAAATCGACAAATTAAATGTAATTATAGTTTGTTATGCATATATAACACAGTATTATGTGTAAAAAAGGTACATAACATTAAATTCTATAATTACATATCTTGTGTTTTTTTAAGTTGACAAAATATGATCTTAAGGTTTTTCAATAAAAAATTAATTTAAAAATATCATATTTTTCAAGGAAAAATTAATTAAATTTGTCTTGTTAAATTGTGATAGTTACGTGTGTATTTTTATAATATAATGTGTTGAAAAGAGTAATAAGATATACACGAACTATCTTGATATTTTTTGAGGTATTGTACGAATCTAAAAAAAATTAAGTCCTAATAAAAAAATAGTTTTAAAAATTATAAATTATTTTAAAAATTATCAAATAAGTTATTTTAAAAGTTATCAAATGAAATACTAAAAGATCAAAGTATTTATTTAAATTTATTAAAATAAGTAAATTGTACACAGCATCAAGTTAATACTAACTTTATTATTATTTAAAAATAGTCATTATTTTAACACTTTTTGAAGTAAATTAATCAACCAATTATTCATATTGTATTGTCTCCAAAAGATCATTCTCAATTGTTATCAATATCAATACATCAAGTATTTTTTGTAATATGGTATACCCCAAGTAAGACTTCAACAACTTTAATTTTGAATTTTTTTTTTCTATATAAGCTATTGTACAAGAATAGTAAAAAAAATTACATATGCAATAATTGTATTAGAAAAATAATCTAAGTATTTCAAAAATCTTAATATATCGATAGGTCCAATTTTTTTCTCCATACAAAATTTCTCTTAGTAACTTTAACTCCACAAATAATCCATCCCCATAAAAAATCCTAAAAAATATCTCTCAATAGTAATGTAGTTTGAAGAATTATCAACATATCTTATTGTCAAAGACATCATGCTCTTAGTAACTAACGTCACAAGTACAATAAAGTATCACTTAGAAATATATTTGTTTGATTTTTTTAACAATTTTATTTTTAATTGCAAAGCCTAGTAAAATATTGATGTAGATTTGAGTACTTTCACATGAGATTAAATATCTAACCAAATAATTTATTAATATAAAGTGGTAAAATAAAAGAAAATAAACAAACATAGATTAAATGGAGAACATGAAGAATGCGCCACAATCAATAATGATTGATAAGCTAATGTAGAATCGCCACAATGGTAAATAATTCATTGATAAGATTCAAATAAGTTTTAATCCAATAACTTTTTTTCGAGTCAAATTGCCAACCTCCTTGAATATTAACGTATTTTATACATTTTTTTATCGTGTTTTGTTATTAATGGATCGATTCATTGGTTTGTCAACATGTAAAATGACAAATTACAAGTGTAATTTTCAACATACCTTCTTAATGTTATATCCCATATTAGGCAAGTAAGTGAATGGAAATAGCTATTTTGTAAAATGTTTCATAATTGGCCTAGGCCTTATCATAAAGAGTCCAATATTCATGATAAACCCTTCAACGTGGTGCCTATTTTAGTCTCAATGACTTTTTCCTCTACTATATGTAACAGTCAGACTCAATATTTAAGAGTCGAGATTGTATCTTTTAAGATTTGGCATAGTTCTTATAAATGTAATATCTTTCACTTCTCATTCATATTTTAACTTGTGTATTAGAGTATTTGCAACTTATGATTGTTATCCCATCCAAAAAAGATATTCATCTTCAATTATCGCATCGTCGTTATTTAGATTGTTACCTCGTGTTTGAATCGAATTACAACTCTTACCTATTAATGATCAATCGTTGTTCCCTATATCACATTTTTCTATACAATAATAATTGATCTCATATATAAAAGAGTTCATTTTTAATTTACAATTAAAACCATGAAATTTGTACATATATTCTAGAAAAATACTAATAAGTATTCTCGAGGCCACTTGTTAAAAGATTAAAAGAGAAGATATATTTTTGAAAGTTTAATTTAAATGAATCAATATCTTAAAAGTGATATTTTTTACGTAATTTTTTTTTAGTATAGGTTAGCATTTGTAAAAATAACTTTGTAAGAATATTAAAATAAAAACTAATTTTAGTAAATGAACAAAAATAGTAAAACTCAATTTAGTATTTGAGAAAATTAAATTATAATGACTTACTCTCTATTTTATTTACTACTATTTAGTTGATGAAAGAAAGAAAACAAATGAAAAAAATAAATAAATGATAGAAAATAATATGATTACTTAATAAATTAATAGAAACAAATAATTTAATTAATATCCACGGACAATGTAAAAAAAATTAAAAGTAATTAAAAACTATAAATAATAATATTATTCGTTTTAAATGACAAAAATATATCAAAAATTGGTTGATTTGTTTAACAACTTTTTTTCCTTTCTGAAACTGCCAACTATAAGAAATGCGTAGAAATTATTGCAAATTAATTTTGAAAATATAATGTGATAAATGGGACGAACTATTGGTATTTCTTCTGTAAATATGATTTTGGCTTATTGGGTTCCACGTAAGGAAGGGACAAAAACATGTCCTAAATCAAATCCCGTTTGCGTGTGAATGCTTTACTATGTCTCTTTCCTTCGACAAGCCACCATAATGAATTTAATTAAGGTTGATTTAAACCATATGGTAATAACCAAGACTCGTTGTAATTCCACAAGTCCTATTAAAAGTAACAGTCAAACCAATGACTTATGCATATAATGGAATCAAATATGTAAACAAGAAAAAATCAATTTCCTTTTCCTATTTTCCACCCTTTAGAAAATTAAAAAAAAAAATTGCATATATGAACCACTTGTTCCATTTTCATTTGGTCAAAAAATAAAAAATGGGTGAAGGTGAAGGCATAGTTGAGAAAGCTCTAAACAGTTTAGGAAAAGGCTTCGATTTGACATCAGATTTCAGGCTCAAATTCTGTAAAGGTGAAAAAAGTTTGGTTCTTCTCAATGAATTTGATAAAAGAGAGATGATTGTACCTGGTTTTGGAACCATAAAAGATGTTTCTGTTGACATTAAATGTGATAAAGGAGATCGAACACACTATCAATCTGATATACTCACCTTCACCCAAGTAAAGCTTATTTCTCATTATGTTATATAATTTTTTTATTTTTTTTTATTTTTTATGTGATTTGAAAGTTGGGTTATGATGTTAGATGTCAGAGCTATTCAATCAAAAAAGTTCAATCCTTGGAAAAATCCCAAGTGGATACTTCAATGCTATGTTTGGATTTGATGAAGGTTCATGGGCAGCTGAAGCAGCAAACACAAAGGGTTTGGGTCTTTATGGCTATTTGATAAAACTCTTTAATCTTCATATTCATCATTGTCCACTTCTTCTCTCTAAACAAGTTCTTCAAGATGTTCCTTCTTCATGGGATCCACCTGCACTTGCAAGGTAATCATTTCTTCATTTTAATTCAGAATATGTTAAATTAAACCAAATGAAAATGAATTCTACATTTAAAGATTAAATAAATTAACCCAAAAAATTGAGATAAAAAAAGACAAGGTTAGTCTTACAATTTAGTTAATCAATCTTCAAATATTAATTGAAAGAGATATTTAAATTTAATATCTGATGTGCATTAAATAAGATTATTTTTAATTTAAGAAACAATATAAAATACAATGGTTTTGTGGTGAAAAACTTTAATTTTAAATTAATTGATTATTTAAAAATAGATTATAGTCCAAAGTAAGTTTAACTTAAAATTATAATTTTAAAAATTAAATTTATTTGAAAATATCTAAATATATCAAAATTAATAGTATATCTCTAAAACTATAATTAGTTGTGTTTTTTTACAGCAAATCTATGATCAATTTTAGTTCCACCCAACATAAATAAATGCAATAATGGAGTTGATATATAATGTCACCCATTATTGTCTTTCTTGGCAATTTTCATCCTCACTTTTTAGTGGTCCACTCCTTCGTCAAAACTTAATTTTACAGTTCATAGTCAATTCTTATTATTATTATTATTATTATTCTTTTTTTTTTTGACAAAACCATTTATAGTCAATTATACAACTCATAAAAACAAATTTTTTTAATATACCATATTTTAAAGTTGCGTGACAAAATTTGCTTGTGAAAATCTATTTGGTTACCCGGTCTAAATTAGGAACCTTAGGATTTATTTGTATTTAAAAGAAAGCTTTGATTTTAAATTTCTTCTACTAAGTTGTTTTTCTTTATTTTTTTTACAAAATACCACTGGCTTGATTTCAAAATGGAAAATACGCGTCACAACAAATTATTGAGTGCTAGTCAACTTAATAACACTATTGGTTTCAAGAATTAGATTATCAATTATTTAGTATTTTGTGTGTGAATTATTTAGATCAATTATTAGGTCTGAACTCAAAAATTTAATTGAATGAAATCATGCAACATTGACATAGTTAAATTATTCAAACGTTCTAGTATAAAAAAATTATTTAAACATCCTTTTTTTAATGACGATAATTAGAGTTTGCACCCTCAAATTAAATAAACTTCTTCTCCCTAATGACAGTGATAGGACTTAGATTACCTATTGATTATTCTCTATTTTTTTTTAATTAATTTTTTTTCAATTTTTTTAGTTTAAAATGAAAGTTTATTTC
>JBBPBT010000036.1:11576996-11591111 GCA_037974875.1 Cicer bijugum | reverse complement strand
TATTCAACTAATTTATGTAAAAATTCGTAGTTAAATATATAGACTATTTTTTAACCTGCATCAAATGAAATTTATAAATCAATCACTATTTATAGCTACATACACAGTTTTTTTATTTATTAATAACAATCAACACTCCAATACATTAAATATCTTCACCTTCTTTTATCATATGAACTTTACTTTCGCAACGATTAATATTATACTTCGTAAATGTCGTGCTAACAAATATATCAAAAGCATTAGTTAAAAAAAATAAAAATTTACATTAAAAATACAATTTTTAAAATTTTAAAATGTTAAACATACGATTTTCAACAGTATACTTATTTTTTTTGATCACTTTCCTAATCTTTAATATGGCTAGGTGAATGGTTTGATACTTTGATTGGACGATACATACATTATTACAAATGATATGATATGAAATTTGATATTTTGTGATGAAATGAAACGTGTCATCCATCTAATGGAGACATTTGTCTCACACTTTCTTAAATCAAATGGAACTAAGAAAACCACGATACCTTCTTTCTAATTTATATTTCAATCTATCTAACTAAAATAAAAAAAAAAAATAAAAAAAAAAAGAGGTGCATTTCATTTCCCGCGAAGTCACACAAAAATATCTTCTTCTCTTTCTATGACGTGGCGATAATTCACTCCTCAGATATTTTCTATACAAAATATCTCTGCCAATTATCATGTGCTGTTACCCGTGTCGACTCCATTCCTTTACCAGTCCACCCCTCATTTTTCACTCAAACTACAAAACTGCCACTCCTCTTTCAATGTATATATGCTTTCGTAATTTATCATTCTAATAAGGGTATTTACGTTATAAAAACTAAAACATTCTTGTTATAGTATTGTTTTGTCAGAAAACAGACCAAAACTGAACAAGTTTGTTTTTGCAGACATTAGAGAGAGAGAGAGAGAGAGAGAGAAAATTTATTGTGATTATTGAGAAATAGAAGAAATGGCTATGGCAAGAGATAAACAAGAAGATGAAGAAGAGGTTGAAAATCAAAATCACAAGAAGAGGTTGAAATGCATGAGCAACAAGATGATGAATGAACAAGAAAATAAAGTAATAGATGAAGAAGAAAGTGAGCTTCCATTGAAACCAGGACTTTTCTTCTACCCAACAACACCAACATCTTTTGTTGTAGCAGATGCACTTGAATCTGATTTTCCCATAATTTATGTTAACAAGGTTTTTGAAATCTCCACTGGTTATCGTGCTCATGAAGCTCTTGGTCGCAATTGGTGAGATTTCTTGCTTCAAAGTATAATCTTGTTGGAGTTTAGCTGTTTTCTTTTCTTTTGTTGATTAAAGGTTGGGATTTTATATAAAGTTTGTAAATTTACATCATTCAATTTTGACCCCAAATAACCCTTTTTATGAAATAATGAAAATGATTCCATTTTCTTCAGATCTATACTAAGTTGAGACTGTATAGTGTCAATTTTTTGTTTCATTTAAACCACATTTTTCATGGAATCCATTTTTCAAAATTTTGATTCCCTTAGATTCCTTCTTATTGGATAATAGATGTTCATTTATTAAACTTTCATGTTTCTCAATTTTTTTTGATTGCATGGATACTTGGTGGACATTGCTATGTGCTTAGTACTTTCCATAAAAATCAAGGTTTATAATTTGTTTGTACTTGTGAATTAACTACTTCAAAAGATTTTGATAGGAAGATATTGATCAAAGATTCGTGTGATTCATAGTATTAATATGATAGGGAATCTAGCAACCTAGAGTCCTATTTGGTTTTATTTGATACTATTCAATTCTCCTTAGTGCATGTTTGGAATCATGGTGAGTTTGACACTATATTTTGTTGAAGCAATAAAGTGCAACTTTTGTCGTCAATCCAAACATGCACTTAGGCAACCTAGAGTCACTTCTACCAATTTCTAATTCATTCCTTTATTACTAGATATTTCTTTTAGATATACTGATT
Organism: Cicer bijugum; assembly: GCA_037974875.1. NCBI lineage: Eukaryota > Viridiplantae > Streptophyta > Magnoliopsida > Fabales > Fabaceae > Cicer > Cicer bijugum. The sequence continues at coordinate 11,589,135 of JBBPBT010000036.1, read as the reverse complement.
TGGGTCAACTTTGAAAAAAAATATCCCCCTAATTGCTTTGAAATTTCTCATTTACAGTCGGTTCTTACAGTATAGGGATCCTCGAGCTCAGAGAAGGCACCCTTTGGTGGATCCTGTTGTTGTGTCTGAGATTAGAAGATGTCTTGAGGAAGGTATTGAGTTTCAAGGTGAACTTCTGAATTTCAGGAAGGATGGTACTCCTTTAGTGAACAGACTGAGGCTTGCACCAATACACGATGATGATGGAATTGTGACACATGTGATAGGTATTCAAATCTTTTCCGAGGCAAATGTAGATTTGAACCACGTCTCCTATCCAGTTTTCAGAGAGACTTGCATTCAAGGTTTTGATAAAAATGCTAAACAATGTACCAAGAGTGGAAAATTGTTGTACAGTCAGCAGCACAAAGAGACGTGTGGCATTCTTCAGCTTTCTGATGAAGTCTTGGCACACAACATTTTGTCACGATTGACACCGAGGGATGTCGCATCCATTGGTTCTGTTTGCAGGAGGATCCGTCAATTAACAAAAAATGAGCACGTTAGGAAGATGGTTTGTCAAAATGCGTGGGGCAAAGAAGTGACAGGTACATTGGAACTGATGACCAAGAAGTTAGGATGGGGTCGTCTGACACGGGAACTCACTACTCTTGAAGCTGTTTGCTGGAAAAAAGTGACGGTCGGAGGTGGAGTGGAGCCTTCACGCTGCAACTTCAGTGCCTGTGCTGCAGGAAATAGGCTAGTATTATTTGGAGGTGAAGGAGTGGACATGCAGCCTATGGATGATACTTTTGTTCTAAATCTCGATGCTAAATATCCAGAATGGAAGAGGGTTAGTGTGAAATCATCTCCGCCCGGACGGTGGGGCCACACGCTCTCGTGCTTAAACAGTTCTTGGCTGGTGGTTTTTGGTGGATGTGGTAGGGAAGGATTGCTAAATGATGTGTTTGTGCTTGATTTGGATGCTCAACATCCAACATGGAAAGAAGTCTTCGGCGGAGCGCCGCCTCTTCCTCGATCTTGGCACAGTTCTTGCACAATTGAAGGCTCCAAATTGGTTGTCTCAGGTGGTTGCACAGATGCTGGAGTACTTCTTAGTGACACGTATTTACTCGACCTCACAATCGATAACCCGACATGGAGAGAAATTCCATCTTCATGGACGCCTCCTTCTAGGTTAGGGCACTCACTCTCAGTCTATGAGAGGACAAAGATTCTCATGTTTGGTGGACTTGCTAAGAGTGGACACTTAAGGTTAAGATCAGGTGATGCGTATACAATTGATCTAGAAGCCGAAAAACCACAATGGAGGCAACTAGAATGTAGTGAATTCACTGGATTAGCAAGTCAAAATGCTGTTGTACCTCCTCCTAGATTGGATCATGTCGCTGTCAGCATGCCTTGTGGGAGGGTTATTATATTTGGAGGTTCCATTGCAGGTCTTCACTCACCGTCTCAGCTATTTCTGTTCGACCCTTCTGAAGAGAAACCGTCATGGAGGATCCTCAATGTTCCTGGGCAACCGCCTAAATTTGCTTGGGGTCATAGCACTTGTGTGGTTGGAGGGACTAGGGTCTTGGTGTTGGGTGGACATACTGGGGAGGAATGGGTTCTCAATGAGGTGCACGAGTTATGCTTGGCGACCCGGCAAGACTCGGACATGTGATCATGATGACATTGATGAGTGATCACTTGTAAAAACCAACTGAACTGGATTCTCTGTAGCCAATCTATCCAAATCTTGATCGTTGGAATGAGCTGCAACTCAGATTTAACGATCAAGATTTGATTGAATTGGTAGCTAAGGATCTGGTTAGAAACCAAACCCTATCTCTTCTCTCAAGACAAGTTTTTGGTTACAGAAGAAAGCTTTTCTTTGGTCTTCCTTCAGCATTTAGCAGTAATTGGTTGTGTATAAACTATTGTATGACTGTTATATGGCATTTGTATCATGAGTCTATTTACCAATTACCACGGTTTTTGTTTGATTTATGACCCTAGGAAACCTCAGCATATCAGAGTTTTTGGCTGCTGTATTGTATCATCCCTCCTTTTTCAATTAATTCTTATAGTAATTCTTTTATTGTTAATTTTTTTAGATGCAATATTCTAACTTAAACACACTCTTGAATCAAATGCATTAACCACGAAAAACAAAGGAATTAAGACTAGAATACTTACATTGATTGAAGTGTTTAAAAGTAGTAATAGTAATAGTAACAGTGAAATAGTTAAGTTGATTGTTTAGTTAAATGAGTATTATTGGGAACTGATAAGTTGACACAATTTAAGATAAATAAATATTTATTAAATATGAAACTGATAATAAGACGGATAAAGTGTCACTACTACTAATCAGATTGAATTGTAGGAAAAGGAAGTCTAGAAATTCTGCCGTGGTATTAAAGCTAAAACTATGGCTGACCATTTATTAAAGGAGGATGTCAAACACTACAAATGAAGCTAATTTCTTGCTTTTATTAGTTTCAATCTGTCATGCTTGTAGATTAGATATCCGGTAAACAGTCATATTCCTCTTTGCAAGTTTAAGATTTTGTAAGATAGTATTTTGGATTAAAATTGCAATTACATCATCTAATATATCTTTTATTAGCAATTTTATAATTGAATTGATAGACTAAACTCACATTTCAGAACTACTCAAGACATTTATAAAAAATTGACTAACAAAAGATCCAATATTAAGATATATTTTTGTAATTTTAATGTATTCAATAAGTTTAGTGAAACAGTTCCACAACACACAATCCATGCTCAAAGAGTTTAATAATTATACATTGATATTTTAAATAAGTTTGACTTATTATTTATTATATTGTACTATCTTGTTTGAATGTAATAAAGTTTTAAAAAGAGTATGATTGTTTCAAAGAAAAGTAAGCTCTTGTAAAATAATCAACATGATTGATATTGTAAATAAGTTTGACGTTTAAGTTTTGTTGCCTCTACTTCAACTTCAAGCTTATTGTCATATAGCAGAGAACGAAATATGTAACTTACAATGGTAAGCTCTTCTAAAATAATCAACATGGTTGAGGGAAAAAAACATAGCATCCAACAACTCTATTGTTACATAGAATCACAACACAGAACTCAGTGGCTTTATACACAGGGCCAAAAGAATATATGCAGTTCAAATCAATTTCTTGTAATCATAGTCGGTCTGAGTTTGATTATAAAAATACCAAAATCTATGGGAAATCTTCCTCACAGTATGTGTAAAATCTGGGATCTTGTTTATTTCCAAGCCACGGAGTCAATATCGTCTCTAGCTTGCTTGTACAATTCAAGCCTTTTAGCTATTTGATTCCTCTTTTCCATTAGGGCTGGGTCTTCATCCAACATGGCGCCCAATCTCTCCTTCTGCATATCATACAATAAGTTTTCAGTTATAATCTTATCACACAAAATGTTATAATATATGCTTTATTAATTCTAAGGCAATTATGGTAAAAAAAATATATCTACTGCAACAAGCAAGACAAATCCCTAATGTTTGTCCCTGACTATCTTAATGTCATGCCTATGTGGATCTATGCTACTTTGCTTACGAGTTAAATATGCTCAACTAGGGTAGCCTGCAATAAACATATTCAAAGACATCCAACAATAAATTCACCACATCAAGTATTTGTTACAACTCCATGATATGCACAACAATCATTTCATATGCTCGCTGAGAAATGTAGCAAGTTCATTAAGTTTTTTCCTTTTCCATGAAAAATGAAGTGTTGTAATTGTAATATAGCTAAACTCACAAGTCAGACATGCCCAACACAATTGTAACTTATCTATACCATGACGATAACAGAAGTTACAAAATCGTACCTCCTTCTTTCCAACTTGAACGTAAAAGTAGTTTAGCAATGATCTCTTGGCTTCTCTAACTTGGCAATAAACTACGGCTTTTGGTATGGTATTCTTAAGCGTATCACAAACCATGCTGATATAAGCATTTACATTTGATCCTGAAACAAGGAAAATAATATATTTTAACTTGGTTAAACGTCTAACTTTACAGATCTGCTTAAACAGTGTAGAATCAAAATACCAAATTAGTAGTTGCATGACACGTAAACATAAACCCACCTTTAGAAACTCTTCATTTTGAAGGAAAAAGAACTTACACAAGATATGTAAGAAAATAAACTCTTCGAATGCATTTTTCGTTCATCTTATGAAAAAGATTTTTTTATTTTTTTTATTTATTTTTTTTTTAAATTTAGCGTATGAAAAATATTGTATTTGTTTAAAAAAAATGTATTTTTTCGTTGATAGTACTAGAGATCATGGGCTTAAGTCGTGACTAAATTTCTCACATTAAGGTAAGAGTGCCCCCTGTAATAATTCTGCAATGGGTCCCACCTTTACTTGAACTCCACCTCAGCAGGAGCTTTATAGATTGTATGTTCATGTAAAAATGTGTTTTAAATACTTATATAAAAATAATCTTTATAATGTTATCAGCTCTTTCAAGAAAAGGGGAAGAGATCCCCCCTATCAAAATTTCACATGATAAGATTATATGAAATATTTGTGTTTATCTCTCTCTTCATAAACATTAAATTGGCCAGACCCTTTTACTATTTATTGATATTCTTGCCGTGAAGAGAGATAGATACAACCATTCCACGTGACAAGGCATGGAAATTTTAAAATTTAAAGATCCATTCCAAGTTTCCAACCAAACCAGCCCTGTAGTCTTATAATAATAATATACTTAAAGAATGCAATTTATACTTAAATGTTTAGAGAAGGCCAATAGAAAATTATGTACCAATCTTGCGGAGGTGATTGTCAGTATAGTTGTCCATGGTGGGGGGAGCATTCCGGTTTGAATTTGGTGGTCCATTTGGGTTCTTTTCTGGTTCGAGATGAATCTTCCGAAAAAATTCTGCTGTTAGATAGCTAGACTCCATATCAACCAATCGCATAACTGTCTTCCTGCTTTCGTCTCGGAATTTTTCCAGAGCATCATTTGCAGCGGTTGCAATATCATTTGAAAGTGTTGGAAATCTTCTTAATTCCTACACACCATGAAGTAGCATACCTGTAAGACTCAATTTCACGTGTGTTTCCCCTTATCCACCCCTCCACCCAAAAAATCAGTAATTCCCATTAAATCCTAGAGTAAATATTTCAGATATTATTTATAGGCCTGATCAGCATGTTGGCACCTAACATCAGTTATTTAGAGCTGAGATATGATATCATGCATCATTAGTTCTTGAAGATTCACTATTTTTTTCTCAGCATAAAAGGAAAACTAGTAACCAACACTGACGCAGATGAATTAAATGTTGAATATGAACAACCTCATCCAACTTGCACGTCTATATTTGAAAGTTATGACTAGTAAAAAAAGAGTTATATCAACTTCATGTTGCTTACCTCAGTTTCTGCAATTGATTTACGTACAAGTTCCTTTAAAACAAAATGGACCTGAAAAATAAAAGACCGTGTAATTTATAGATGGAAAGAACATAAAGAAAAAAGAGAAGAAAAAAAAAACAGGTTAAACTGTCATCAGAAGATACACAATCACCATGGGAAGTAACTTTTCCTACCAAGTGCCACAATGGGTAGGATGCAAAGAAATCTAATTTCAATGTTACAACAATACAGGATTACAACTATGTAAAATGGTATATCATCAAAAAAGATGTACAGAAAGCAAAAAACTAGGACTTCTAGAGCATGCAAATTCGGTTTCAACAGTGAGCCATATCTAGGTTGATGTGGTGGAAAATAAGAGGAAAATATGAAGGCATTCTTAATAGATGGAAATGTATGATCATAATAATTATAAATGCTTATTATTTATCTGTTCGATCATGAAATCCTTTATAGTCACCTCTAGCATGACCAAAACTGAAAAGATGAGCCACTTGAAAGGAGATAAATGCATACTTTTGAAAATAAAGAAAGCAAGTACATGTGAAGGATGATTAAATAATCATGTATTTCATATTAAAATCGGGCAATTCCACCGGATATAAGAGACCAAGGAACGGAATGAGAGTATAACATATAGTAAAGTCAAGAAGATTACAGCATCTACAGAGGCTTCAGCTGGGCCTTTGAAATAGCTGATAGACCCTTCAATGAGTCTTCTATAACCCTGCTCAGGAGCAATCAGATGAGGTTGATATCCATCAGCTTCAGTGACAACTCTTTGGACATTTTTTAAGGAAAGATGGCGATCAAAGGGAAGCTTTTTCAAAGCAGCTGGTAATTGGTGATCAAAAACTCCATATATCCGGTCCCCACCAGGACGTCTGAAATAGAGGTTCGTCACTTAATCAAATACATTAATAAACTCTCAAAGAATCTTAACACTATAAGCGCGGAAAATAGTTGCATACCATTCTTTAAAATGAAAAACAATAGCATACTACAAACTACTATAACTAAATAACCACACTTACCCCCCATCCAGATGTTCTTTAAATACTTTGTCAAATGCACGACACATCTCTAAAATAGTGTACAGTTGGGCCTACATAAATAAGCAGTACAACTTATTATAACTGTACAAGCAGAAACTAGGTTATTTCAATTCTAAGAAAATTAATTTCATCATAGATCTCATTTCTGACCCCGGAGTCCACGGCAATCGGCCTGCCAATGCGGTCTAACTCTGCATTAAGCTCATCAATGGTCTTGTTTATTAGAGCAATGATACTAGGTATCTTCTGCCTGATAACTTGCTCCAAATGCTGAAATCATGAAAGCCAGTGAAAGAAAGGAAAGAAAATCATTTCTCATTGGATGAATTCGAAATCCATTGGAAGTTTAGTGACACAATAAAAATGTTACAGAAAATGACGTCAATAAAATTAGAAATACTAAATGAGAATACCTGTGATAGAAGTTTAGCAAGATATTCTGAGCCCATTTTATGTGCCAAATGTCCATATTCAGGACTTGTCTCAAAATATTCACGTTCCTTCCTTCGAGCAGCAATCATGTCAACATTTTTATTAATATCAGCTTGTGAACGGTTCACAATTCCAACCCATGGATGCTGCAGCCTGTATTGCCTTCCCTCAAGAACCTTCATGTTTCACATAAAGAACATCCATCAGTTTGCACTCAATGATAAACTACAATTTCACACTCAATTACATAGAAATTAATTGATGTTAGTTAGCACCAAAATTAAAGATAAGCATGCAGTAGTTAGAGAAATCATACCTCAACTGCATTAGTTCCTTTATCCATAAGATCAAGTTTTGTAACCACTCCAAATGTTCTTTCACCTGAATTAATGATAAAAGAAAGGTTTTCTCTACGTGAATGCTCGCTAAAAATGAAACGAGGAAGAAAATTATTGGAAGAAGCGCAGCATATATCCTCGGAATTCATTCCAGCATAAAAAGCCATACCTGAAGGGTCAACTTCTTTTGCAATTTTTATGGCATCTGAAGTGGCAATATCTTGATTTGCCGGAGAGATAGCTAAGATAATGCAATTTGGCTTCACAATGAAAGAACTCAATTAGATACTGAATTAGTTAAAAATATATTAGAAAGGCAATTTAGAATGCTTAAAATGACAGATGAATTGCAAAAGAGTATTACAACAATACAACACATTATTGTGCCATGTTTTCTATCTTATCTGGTGAAGGCGAATATGACCTACGTTAGTTATGAGAGAATTGTTATTGTCTAGTGTTCTTAGTTTTGATCCTTCTTTACAACAACAATGATGTATTTTCCCACTTGCCAGGGTTGGTTACATGGATTAATCAATGTCTTATAATTCTTTCCATATATTACATTAGATCCAAAGATAGACCATTTCCGTCTAAAGCTCTCTTAATTGTTTGGTCTAGAGTTTTCCTTGATCTCTCTCTACTAATCATCAGACCATCCTCCATCTAATTACTCTCCTTAATGATTTTAAGAATCTGCTCCAATCATGTCCACACCATCCAAGACTAGATCCTACAATTTTTTTATGTGGGAGGTTACCCCAATTTTCTCTCTAATGATTGTATTTCCAGGCGTATGTTGCCTTGTGCAATTACACATCCATCACAACATTCTCATTTTTGTGATACTATGTTTACTTTCTAAATTGTTGTTTTTGCCATCCAATTTTAAGTTCCACACAACCTTCAAATCAATTTATCATATTTCTAATCTTCTTGACCCCTTCTTTACATAAAAAAGAAAGAGGTGAACTTAATCAATTACAATTTCCATCAACTGAAGATTTGAGTAATTTATTAATCCTTTAACTACATTATCCAGTTTCTTCAAAGTTGAGTCCTGATATGGTTTACAGATTCTAGCATTAAGATGAAAGATGGTCAGTCAAACAGACAAATATAGATAAGGTTGACAATGAACTTATGTGCAATTATGAGAAAATTGTGATGACAAGTAATCCAAACAGAAAAATATTATTACAGAGATAGATGAAAGGAAAATATTTTCAGAGAATGGATGCTCACTTTCTCCATTAACTAAGAAGGAACAAAAAATGTAAAATTCTGGTATACGCTTACCAGAATGAAAGATAAAAATGATATTCATGAAAATGGTGTTATTTGAAAGAGGTTTACAGTGTATAACAGATTCGAGTATAGTTATTCATATCATGCTTGCTTGATAAAATTTAAAATCATATATGACTACTGTGCTCTTCTCTTCAATTCAAGAATATAATTACCTTCTCAACATATGATCGGACCATGTTTTCAATATCTTGAACAATACTCTCTTGTTGTCCCTCTGTGAAAGAAGCCAAAATTTCAGTATAAGTTAGATTTTGACAAGTCTTCTCAGAATACCACTCAATTTTTAAGTATTGGGAAATATATTCAGGTTTACCTACTGCAACCTTTGTCAACCCAGGAAGATCTATCAGGGTTAAGTTTACAACTGCAGATAAAACCACACAAAAGAATCATATATCTGATATCTCAAACCAAAGAGTCATATGGAAAGAGGGCATTATGAGTGAAAAACAAATCATATGTTTTCATATTCCCATCTCCCAACAAGGAGAATGCAGATTAAAGGAGAAACCTATTGTTCTTCAACCATAGGAAATTGATTATGCTTTCCAACAAGGAGCAAGTGCCACATGGCATGAAGCATTCAGACCAAAAACAAAGATAAGCCGGTCTGCGTCCACTATACCAAAGCAACCATTGTTTGCAATTGCAATTATTCTCATAATTATAATTATTATTCTCGTGAATTTTCTTTACCACCAAAAGACCAATGCTCAAGACTGCATGCTATCTACACAGAATCTAAATCAACAACCAAAAGAGGAGTAAATCTTCAATTTTGGAGAAAGAACCTGGTTAACTAATTACCCTATCAAACAAATCATTTAAATTATAGGATAGTTCATTTAATTTGCAAAACATTCACCAGTAGAAAAGGACAAGACAATGTTCAGAATTCAACCAACATTAATGTGAAGTTCTCTTTTAACCTTAGAATATTGAGCGGGCTTACGTGACATATTGCGTTCTACATGAATTTCACCCCAATTGTCATTAAAAAAGTGTGCTCTAGAAGACATCGTGGGTTCTACATGAATTTTACTCCAATGCACATGTTACTTCTCAATGATAACAAGGACATAAAAGACGATTTTACGCTTTTCTAAAAGGCCCCAGACAAATTGCTATCAAGTTTGATCCATCATGCTACACATGGATAATGCAGCTATAAAGTACAAACCATTTGGTGAGTAAATGCTGAGTTGAATAGGAACATTTGAAATTTGCTTTGACTTCCCAGTTATTCGATCTGTTTCATCGGCTATTTCTTTCCTCACAGCAGCTGCATGGGCATTAAAAGAGCGGAAAAGAATCAATTAGTTAAGAATGTACATGACATACCAAACTATGAAATCTTTTCAAACTGAACAATGGACACAATCCTAGCCTCTATTTTGAAAACATAAGGTAAGTATTATAAATAATTGCCAATTTGAAAAACTTAAGTTTGCTAGAAACTCAATAAATTTTCCTATAACTAACTAATAAGTCGTAACTGCTAAATTTTTGCCGCAAGTGGTAAATCTGCCACTCTCTTTGAGAGGATAGATTGTCCATCAAGTCTTCACGAGTTCAACTAATAACGATGTATTACCATAAAAACAAAATTATTTCATGCGGCTGTACAAGATGTTAGCTTAGCTACTCATTATTGAATATCTTTTCGTAACAAAAGAAGAAACTTCGTTAATTTTCAGTTAGAAACTTAATTTACCAAAGTCAGTGAATCTCTTTCTTGGTATGTGAAGAAACTCAGCGTATTCCTGGCCATTTTCAGTCTTATGAAGTTGCAGTACCAGTGGCCTCCGCGTAACAATACCTTGAAAATAATGAATATGACAACATCAAAAAGCATTCATTCAGAGGAACTGAAAATAATGAAATCCTCCACTGCCATCAATACAATGTACAACTTTCCAGTAGCTGTTTACAGTAAACTAAACTAAAAAGATATTTAAAAAAAAAAAAAATTGTTAAAATCTAACTCAATAAACAGTAACTACTAACCACTACTCAGCATAGCATGGTATCATTCATAGAATATGATATATCTATACCTATCTATGTAACACCACATAGCACGGACACTTCAAGATTAAAAGTTTGCCCAAGTATCCGTCATCTAATGATGTGTGACAGTGGTATGACGCTAGCAACTGTAGTTACCTTCAATCACTTTTATTTGATCAAATTATTAGTCGTATATATGCTTCATAGATAACTATAACTTACTACTGTCTGAACTACATTGTGAATGCAGTTATTGAAGAGATCTAAATCCAAAATCTAACTGAATATAGGAAACGAAAGCAGAAAAAAGGCACGAAGAGTAAGAAAGAGAGGAGGAATACCAGATCCACGAGGAAGAAAGTCTCTTCCGACGACACTTTCCAACACAGAGGATTTTCCTGAACTCTGATAGTAATAGAAATTGAAGAAATGAGATTTAATATTTAAAAAAAGGTTTATGGAATTTGATTAAAAGGAAGGAAGAGAATAGAATTTGAACCTGTCCTCCGACAACGGCGACGGAGGGAAGAGCCTCCCAGAGAGATAAACCCTCACCACCGTGATCTCCTAAGACGGTGCAAGCTCGTTGGATCTTGTTGATGAGACCGATCAAGCTAGTCATGGTCGCCATTTTGTTGGATTCCGAATATCGCAGATCAGATCGGAATCAGATGAAGGGTTGAGAAATGTGAGGGTTTTTTCAGATCGGATGAGTTTGTTAGAGAAGCAACTCACTCAGAATCACAATGCGCATCCAAAAAGGAATACCAACTTTAACAGCAAAACAAATATGGGATATAAAAAGGACGAAGAAACCAAACTGATTTTAAACGGGTCTTTAATTCAAGTGCGTAATGGGGGATATAGTAATTTTACCTTTTCACTTGTACGTATGTATGTAATGAAGTTGGGGTGGTAGTTCAAAAACAAGTTAGCTCTAAAGTCAGCGTTTGAAGACTATGGTGACTCTCCGACATGACATTTCACTAAATAGATAGATAAATACATTTTTTCACGGAGTAAAAAGATAAATAAGTCGAGTAAAATCTCCTCCTTTTAAGCGTTGTCATGTTTACTTCATTCTTTTTTTTTTTTAATTATTATTTTGAATTATTAATTTGATAATAAATAACGGATGTAATCTTTAAACCACTAATGAATCCTAGAAGGTCCGTGCAACGGGGAATGCTAGAAAATATAATACCATAATCGCAACGGAAAATACTTAAAAGAACTTCTACGTGTGAAAAAGGGAAGTGATATATATATATTGTTATTACTGCATAACGTAGTTTGATATAACAAATAATCTGATATAGACAATTTTACATAATTAATTAATCTCGGTTTAGATCCGACAGTTAAAATGCAGCATATGTTTAGAATGCGTGGAAAAAAATAATAAAAGGAGAAGAAAAAGAAAATTGATGCAAAAATTAATAATAATATCCAATAAAAATACAATCAAACCGAAAAGGAATGAAATTTTATCTTTCCTCACTGTTATATTTATACCTTATAATACTTTTTAAATGTGAATTTTATTTTTTAAAATTTTCACTATTTTACAAACTTAAA
>JBBPBT010000036.1:11559691-11576675 GCA_037974875.1 Cicer bijugum | reverse complement strand
TTTTAAAAAAAACTCTTATATAATAGGATGAAAAAATGTATATCAAAAAGTGTGATTTCAAAATTTTCTAAAGAAATTCAATAATTCTGAAAAACTTTAAATTAATAGGTAAACAGATATATATATATATATATACCAAAAAAATAAAAATAAAAATAACAATTTCAAAGTATAAATTGTGATAAAAAATTTTAAAAAATAAATTCAAATAAATTAAAAAAATTAATATTGATTTATGTATCCTAAACTGACATAATATTATTGATGAAAATGATAATTTTTTAATATTTAACTGAGGATAAATACGTCAATTTATCACATTTGTGGGGGGTACAGTCTAATATGGGGTACATAATAAAGGAAAGTACCTTGTTTTGGGTCCAGCCCAAATAAATGTGTAAGGAGCGTAGGCCCATTTTTCATTCCCCTACTCCATTTTTTTCTTCAACAATTCGACTCTGTCACTGACTCTGTTGAAACTTGAAGCAACCTTTTTACACTTTGCCATTTCAATTTCAACCACCATATTCCTAAACTCTTCCACTTTCAATCAATGCTTAGAAAAAAATACCTCACAATTTTTTCATCTTTCAAACTTTCTCAACAAATTCCTCACAAATTAAACCCAAATGCACTTCCACATCCAATACACCACCATTTCCCCCAAATTTCAAACAATTTTAGGGTTTTACTATTCCATCTCTATGGAACCCAAGATTCAAAATTTCCCGAATACGAGATGCCTTCAGTTACATGGGGTGTGATTCAAGGTCGTAAAGAGAAACTCGTTTCGCGTGTCATCGTTTTCGATTACCTCAAGGGTTTAGGAATTATTCCTGATGAGTTGCAGGATTTGGAGCTTCCTTCAACCGTTGATGTCATGAGGGAACGCGTTGAGTTTCTTCAGAAATTAGGTTTAACTATTGATGACATTAATCAGTATCCTTTGATGTTGGGATGTAGTGTTAGAAAAAACATGATTCCTGTTTTAGGGTATTTGGAAAAAATTGGGATTTCAAGGTCTAAACTTGGTGAATTTATTAAGAATTATCCACAAGTTTTGCATGCTAGTGTTATTGTTGAACTTGCTCCTGTTATTAAGTTCCTTAGAGGACTTGATGTGGAGAAGGATGATATTGGGTTTGTGTTGCAAAAATATCCTGAACTTCTAGGGTTTAAGCTTGAAGGTACTATGAGTACTTCAGTGGCTTATCTTGTTAGTATTGGTGTTAGTCCTAGAGATATCGGTCCAATGGTTACACAGTATCCTTATCTTTTAGGGATGAGAGTCGGTACTATGATAAAGCCTCTTGTTGATTACTTGGTCAATTTAGGGTTACCTAAGAAGATTCTAGCTAGGATGTTGGAGAAAAGAGCTTATATACTTGGTTATGATCTTAAAGAGACTGTGAAACCGAATGTTGATTGTTTAATTAGTTTTGGTTTGAGAAAGGAATGTTTGCCTTCGGTCATCGCTCAGTATCCACAGATTATTGGGTTGCCTCTTAAGGCTAAATTGTCTTCACAGCAATATTTTTTCAGTTTGAAGCTTAAGATTGATCCTGAAGGGTTTGCAAAGGTAGTGGAGAAGATGCCACAGGTGGTTAGTCTTCACCAAAATGTGATTATGAAGCCGGTTGAGTTTTTACTTGGTAGGGCAATACCGCCGCAGGATGTGGCTAGTATGGTGATCAAGTGTCCTCAGTTGGTTGCGCTGCGAGTCGAGCTCATGAAGAACAGTTATTTCTTCTTCAAGAGTGAGATGGGTAGACCCATAAAAGAGCTTGTGGAGTTCCCTGAATACTTTACTTATAGTTTGGAATCAAGGATTAAACCTAGATACCAGAGGCTTAAGAGTAAAGGGATAAAGTGTTCATTAAATTGGATGCTTAATTGTAGTGACCAGAGATTTGAAGAGAGATTGCAGGGAAATTATATTGAAACTGAAAGTATAGGTCCTTCATTTTATATTGGTGGGAAATTAGAGCTACCATGGAATGATATAGTTTCAGATGAGGAAGAGGAAAGTGATGATGAAATGCTATACAGACGAACTGTTTCTCTTTAGCACAACAATGAATGTATTTTTATTTTGCTTGATGAAACAACTACAGAGTATAACTGTCATATCAAATGAAGGACAAAGATTCATCTATATTTCCATTTTATATTATAATTTCAAGTTTTCTAGCTATTCACATTATCCTCAAGGCCACTTTGAAGCCTACGACACTTTGTGGTGCAGTGCATGTTAGTTATATTTCTCTTAACTTCCATGCATTTTGTGTCTGTTTTTAACTCAGAATGTTGGAGATTTCCCTATGTGTTTGCTAAGTCAGTTGAAATACTTGATTTAGTTACACATGCAACACATAAATCATATTATAATTAAGGCATTTTTTGACAAAATTTATATGACAGTATAATCTCTTTGCTATCTATTGCCTTTTTTCAACACTGTCAAAAGTTCTCAGGTTGAAATGTTATTCTTGGTTGTTTTTTGTTCTTTTGGTTTCTGGATTTGTTGCCTTGATCATCATAGTTGAAATTGGTCTAGTAAAAAAATCATAGTATTCACTTCAATTTGCTTCACTTCGTAAGTGATGATGGATATGTGACTTTGAAGGTGGTGGTGACATCAATTTGGTGCCTTGCTGAGTGGTGAGTGAATGATGTGTAAGTGGCTACAAGAAGTGATCAAGGTGAGGGAGAGTGGACAATGATGACAATAAAGAGAGGTGCAAAAATTAACATTATTTGAAATCCAAGTATCAACAAACAAAAAAAATGTAACATTACTTAAAATATTAAATCAAATTTTTGCTCAATTTTGGTCAGATTGTCTAGAGAATAAAAAAATCAACAAAACGTTAAAAAAGAGAGCAATTGAATTATGTATCTCATCATATGTAAAGAGTTTGAGGAGAAAAGAAAGGGTCCAAAGGGAGTAATGGTGAATGGGACATAAATTATGTGCAACAAATAATTTAGCTCTAAGAAAGTGGAGAAGACAAGAATGGAGTAGAAAGGGTGAGAAACTTATTACTTTAACACATATCAATTTAACTAATCGACATGCGGCAATTGGTGTTGTGAGTGAGGGTGATTAGTAGTATAGGATTTGAAGTAAATGATCAGAAGTTCCATCTTTTACTCTTACTTATGAAGAAAATTATCCCATAGATAAATATTGGATGAATAATAGATTAATAAATGTGATTGCCACCCCTACCCGATGAGAAAAGTGTGGAGTATATCGATTTATATTTTTTCATACATTATTACATTGAAGAGCTTCATTTGTCTCGTGTTTGTTTAATGTTAAAATTTGTTACCATTATTAATAATAATAATAATAATAGTAATTTTTTTGCTTTCAATCATCTGCATCATTTTTTTAATTTTCACATTTATTTTTATATCATTTATATTTCAATATCACTATGTGCAAAAATATTTTTATATTAATTATTTATCAATTTCGAGTTTAATTAATTAAATTAAGTAATAAGATAAAGTAGATTTTAAAATTAAATAATTAATTATATAATAAATTATTCGATAAGTCTGGAAATGAATATATATTACACCTAATATAAAAAATAACACGTATTTTATTTTCTCTTATGTAGAAAATAAGCCTCCTTATATCTTCTATTTGAAAAGTACTTAAAATATAATACATCTCGACTAAAGAAAAATCGCAATATGTTTATGTTTCATAATTATTATCAAAAGTCGTTAGCAATAAATCTAAATACTTTTTAGATTTTATTGAATATTTATATGTTTATTTTTATATAAATGATAGATCTTTTGTTGAGAGTATGTTGCAATTCTTGAACAAGAAGATGATGAAATTTCCACAAACAAATTTCAAAGCGTGTGTATCACACTAAGTTTTAAATTCGATTTGTCTTTCACCAATATATATATATATATATATTTGATACAAACGGGTTAACCGACAAATCATCTTCATGATATTTTAAAATCTTTGAAGGGAACTGCACATTCACATTAAATCTATTGAACAATGATAATTTACATAATAAAATTACTTCATTTACTCTCATGCACTAAAGAAATGATTCATAAATATTTTTTGCTGAAGTTTGATTAATGTAACATGAAATTTATCATTTTGTATTTTCTATCTCTAAAGTATCTCTATTTATAAAAAAATTCATACCAATTAGTGAAGAAAATAACTCTTGAAAAAGATTGTCAGTGTAATATTTGGTAACTTAACAGATGCATTGATTTGAATTAAACTCAATTATTACAACCACTTGATCAAGTGATACATTAAATTATTTAATTTTTCTATATTAGTATAGCTATTAGATAATTATAAATATATTTTGAAAATTTTCCTCATATTAAATATGATTATAATTTTAAATAACAATGATATTGAACTATCTTAAATATGATCGACCACCACCACATGAGCTTGTGGAAATTTTGATTAACAATCACCCAAGATATATTTTGTATATAATTGTATTCTACGGGAATTTTATTGAACGGTGAGAATGTGAGTGAGTTAAATTTTGACCATACAACTAAGATTAGAAGGAAAAATGTATTTAGGTATATTCATTGTTAATTGATTTGGTTGTATTATATTTAAATACACCTTATTTACTTGACTAAATTACATCCGCCTGTGGTCCCTTAATTTAATTTCAGGTAACATTTTAGTCTTTATCTTTTTTTTTTGTCGAGTTGGTCTTTTATTTTAATTTTAAGTGACAATTTGATATTTTATGTTTTAAAATTTCAACAATGTTATTCTTTTATATACAAAAATTCAAAAAAAATATCAAAATTTTCAACCAAAACCCATAAAATTAATAATCATCTTCAATATAATGCAAATCTTATCAAATTCATAACTAAAATATTCAAATACACTCATATTTTCATTTCCAACAACATCAAATAAAGAATGAAAATATAATTTTATTTCAAGATTTAAGTTATGAATTTGATTAAATTTGTATTTTATTGAAGATGATAATAAATTTTATGGGTTTTATTTAAAAATTTTGATGATTTTTTTAAATTTTTGTAAAAAGAAAGACAACATTGTTGATATTTTAAAACATAAAATATCAAATTGTCACTTAAAATTAAAATAAATAATCAACTCGAAAAAAAATATATATAAAAGACTAAAACGTTACCTGAAATTAAGTTAAAGGACCGGATATGTAATTTAACCTATTTACTTAGATAGATAGAAGTTAAAAAATGTAAGTGTATTTTCTTATGTTTTTAAATTAATAAATTTTATCAAATTCATAATTTTTATAAACACAACAAAACAATTATACGAAAAATATATAATGAAATATATGTTGTTTGAAATAAAATATAAATAAAAATAATATTTAAAAAATTAATATATCTAATTAATAAGTAAAATCATATAATCTATGTCTCATACACCCACAATGCAACACGGGGCTCATCCGAGGTCATCGCAAGAATTAAATGAACTAGTTCACTTATTTAAAATGCAACACGGGACTCATTCAGTAATTTAAGTTAGTGTCGTCACAATAATAAATGAACAAAAAAGAAAAAATAAATAAGTGCAATTCATGCTCTAACAAAAAGAATTTGACTAATCTCTAATGTACTTTTCAGTTTTCTGATATCAGTTAAAACTTAATAAGATTTTTCATGGAGAATGTACAATGATACAAAGGAAAAAGACTAGTTGGTCCAACTTTCAATTAGTCTTGAAATACAATATTTTAGGCGATTCTTAGGGTGGAGAAGATCCCATGTGGACCACGATCATATAGCGAACTCTTTGCAGTAAGCATCTTTCGTCCTCACAATGCAACATAGGGTTCATTCTACCGAAGCCCCCTTCGTCATGCAGCTATGAGCACCTATATGATAAATGCCTTAACCAAAGTTTTAGAATAGATAGTGTGTTCTTGACCTCTGTGCCGCCTTACAGTGGGTCTAAATTGATTCACAAATATTTTAAGTCGAATAACTCATTTGGAGAACATTGTGCTTCATCTGCTTGATGAAGTTCTTAATAAGAGGTTGTAGGTACAAAAGGTACGTATACCACCCGTATAAGTTACTTTACTGGTAGTACTACCCTTATAAGTTTAACAAGGGAGAAATAAATGAAAAGGGAGCACGTGGTGCTTCACTCAAACATGAACTTACAATCAAATTGAAACTATGAATGTATTGCACAACCAAATAAGCTTAGTTCTTGATTTGATTACATAGATATGAACAAACCTGAACCAACACAATCACACTATCTGCGTATTACAAATATCAACTGTCAAATGGATAAAAGAAGAGATAAAGCTACCTATACAACCACACAGTCACTCAATAAAAAGCTGAAAGTTAGCTCCAAGTTAATCATCTTCCTCTGCCTGGCTACTTAGCCAATCTCTCTATGAAGAGAACACAAAAGTCTAAGTTAGATGCATACTGATTACTTGAATTCTTTTCTCACCCTCAATCCATGACCAATATCATTAACAACTGTAGCCAGAACCTGGTAACAATCTTATAATCAATTGGGGAGAAAACGACAAAGGTATAATGAAAATAACAGAGGTAAGAATAATTATGCCATGAAAATCCACTCCGTGCCTCTGCAAGAGACTAATTATCATTGGGTACTGCGTGTTAATCCTCCCCGTGTCACGTTTCTGCGCAAAAGGTTCCCCATCATTAGAGTTGTTGGGAAAAGCATAAACATGAAAAATTAAACAAGAGAATCAAAGGCAACAAGATTATTTAAAATATTCGAAAATTCACTATTAAGCCACCAACAAAAAAAACTTGAATAATATATTCACATCCTCAATCCTTTATTATTTTGATTCATATTGTTTAATTTGTAATAAATAATAATAATTTATCTTCTTTAAATTTAATTCCACTGCATACCATCTACAAGTGTCTCAACATACACACCTAATTGTGTGCATGTTAACCCACTTTTTGAAGATAACAGCAATTGCTTAATTGTATAATGGTGTTATTGTTTAGAATAATATAGAGAAAAGAGAAGCTTTCAAGTTTAAAATAACTATCCACTATCCATTAAAAATTTGTTCTTATTTCATTTAAATAATAAAAAGAGAAATGTTATACTGTTTTAAAATAACTATTCACTACCTATAGTTTCCTGTTCTTAAGGTTATAATTTATTGGTTCTGAAGACACTAGAAGACCCATTTGAAACTTGGAACATATTCAGCGAGTTGAAGAATTGTTGACAAAGCAAACCAAAATCAAAATAGGGACTTTGAATATCTTAAATACAGAGGTAGTTTGGTAGAAATGATATTAGATATAGAGCAAACCAAAATCAAAATCATACTACATTTGGAGGAAAATATTCTCATGGAAGAGGACCCCATTAAGATAAATATGATAGTGTAACAAAATCATTACACCTAACTAAATTTTCATAAACAATAGGATGGCCCATGCAGTTGAATTACAGCTAAGTTAAGTTGCATTAAAGAATGTGCCATAGAAACCTGGGCTTAGAATCATACAAAATGCAACTCCTGTAATTTTGCCACACAAAATTTCATACAAATGCAACTCTTGTAACCTATAATCAGAAAATTGATTTAGTTTATGTCCTGGTACAAAATGTCTTAACGAATTATTCCTTTAAAAAACAATGATATAAGGAAGAGAATGAATTAATCAGCTAGTAAAAGCTCCCAGTCTCAGAATCATTTACAGAAAAAAGCAAGCTAAGAATGTGACTGAGAATGAATTAATAAGGAAGAGAATGATTAAAAAGCACAAGAATGTGACCAAAAAAAGGGGGGAAAAAAGTACCTCCCAGAAACAAGCTGATGCTGGGCACTGTTCATAGGGCCCTTTACATTGCTGAAACGCTTTGCTTTTGTCTCTTGGTCTTTTTCCACACGCATTGCAGCTACCTCTTTCTCCATGACAGCTACTTCCCTTCTCATTTTCTTTGCCTCAACTTCCATAGCTTTGGTCAATGTATCCACTTTCTTTGCTAGCATCTGGAAGATAACGACCATTGCAACAATTATCTAAGATTGCAATGGTCAATTACGAAATCTAAGATTAAAACCCAAACAGGTTAAAAAATTACTAACCTCAATGGCATCGTCTTTATCCTTTAGGCTTTGATCTTTTTCAAGACCTGCTTTCCTCAACACTAGGACCTCTTTCTGCAGAAAATCATACAAAACTCCTGGAACACTATCCTCTGCATCTATTAATGGGAAGTCATTTGGCTTATCATCCAAACTTCCTTTCCAATCACCGTTTTTCTCTTTGTCTTTAGTTCCTTCAGAAGACTGGTTAAACGAGGAACTTGGAGGCTTTCCATTTAGGAGAATTTTACTCCTTTCTAGTGACCTAGAGCCACCATCAAAAGACTTAGATGCACCTTTAGCATGCTTCAAAACTGTGCTGGAGGACACAGAAGACCTTAGTTGAAAGGATGATGTTCTCTTAGGTAGAAACCCATTAGAGTTCAGTTTGGATATGTTATCAGCTCCTCCTAGAGATTGACGTCGAGAAGGCCCATTGCTAACACATCTTCCCTCTGAAGTTCCGCGGTTAATACTGTTAGAAGTTTCTCTCAAACTCTCCTGTAGCACTTTAAGCCGTAATTGATATTTTTCCTGAAAATTGTGAAAGGTTTACCTTGAGTAATGGCAGAACATATCTCCTAAGTTAATACAAGCAGGCTGTAAAACCAGATTATTACTTTTAACTGTGCTTCATACTTTGCAGTGCGGTCAGCTGTAGCAAGCTTATCCCGAAGTTGTTGCATCTCTCCCTGTAAGAATGGGGTTCAATAAAATATGGAAACTGTTAATGTGAAGCCAAAGTGCATGAAAATTTAAATTCATACTTACAGAAAAAGCAACAAAAGATTAAATACAAAGGACTAGGAAATAAAATTATATCCACCATCAAGAATCGTCGGTCTTCAAGCCATTGTTTGACAGGCATCACTTTGTCATTAGCATCTTTCCATTCATTTGCCACTACTACAGCTACTCTGTTTGCTGATACCTTGGCACGCGCCAACTCCCGATCAAGAGTTTTTCTTTCTTCCTAGGGTGTAAAACACACCATTCAAAAACTTTTAACTAGAAGCAAAAATATAAGCAAGAGAGTAAAGCAACTGGAAAAGCAAACTCTGAAAATTTAACAGATTACATTCATTTCTTGAAATTTTCGCTGATAATCTCTCACAGCATTTGCAGCTGCACCCCCTGCAAGGACAGCCTCTTCTAGTTCCCTCACAGTTTGGGTGAGCTTTTCAACCTCTGCTACCTTCAGCCTATGCATTTTATCCAAAATTTTGTTTTCTTCCTGGGAGAGGTGATGGTAATACCAAGTACAAAAAAGTTACATCATTATGGTAACAACTTACTATGTATTTTGAGAGAGAAACAAGTACAAGATTGCAAATACCTGGCAAATCTCAATTTGTTTCATTAGCTCTTGATTTTTATTTTGAAGATCATCCACCATGGATGCCTTAGCCAAGGCAACCTGAACAGTCCTCTCAGCTTCAAGAAGTGCTGCTTCTTTAGATTTGGTAAGACGATCTAAAGCTTTGTTATCATCTTGAAGTTTAGCAATCTGTGAGAAATAAATCAAATAAAACAATGATGACATGAATCACCTATGACAAGAAATGAATCAAATAAAACAATGATTAAAGTTTAATCGGCATTTTTGGACAGGAACTACCATTCAAAGTATAGAATAACAAGGTTATACCTCTTGCCGAGCAAGCTTAAGTTCAGCCTCTAAAGGGGCGAGAATGGCTTCTATAGGAGGCATGTCGTCATCCTTCTGGGCAGCATGAACCCTTCGAAGAGTAGCTTCAGCTGCAAACTGAGCTGCCATTGACGCCTTTTTTTCATCATTGATTTTCTTTATTTCAAGATTCTGCAAGAAATACTCAGTTCAGTAAAATATCTCAGCCTGAAAAAATTACTCATCCCTAAATCTGATAGAGGATCAAAGCGATACTTTGCTTTCTAGAAGATTTTCTGTCAACTTCAGCTTTCCATCAACCTTTGACAATTCTTCAGTAAGCTACAGCACAAGTAAAAAGCAGGGGGGGGAAATGTTAATTTTCAAGTTAATACACAGTTTTAAAGGATGCATTAACAAATAGCAATAACATAATGAACGGAAAAAATTATGACAAATGATCAAATTCTCAAGTAACTGTATAAACATGCAAAAGAATGATTAAGCACCAATTACAACTCTGAAATATAATTACTTGGAAAAAATACAAAGAATGATTAAGCACCAATAATTACTGGGAAACAAATATCATTACAACAATCAAGATTAAAAATACAAACCCGACAAATAAATCTGCTCTCACCTCTAATTCAGCCTAAACATAATTACTGCGCACATAGAATATGATACGAAAGAATCTAGAACAAAAAACACATATGAAAAACACCAAAGCAATAGAAGAAAATTCAAATCAATATCATCAAGATGTAGACACAGACCTCTACACAATGCCTTGTAAAAAGGATTCAAGCCATTTTCTCTTGAATAAGTAAATAATTAATAATAATCAATCAGAACAAAAAGCATTGTCGAGAGCAAAAGTATAAGCTGAAAAAACCTCCTAAATTAATAACAAACGAAGTTGGCATAATCCTAACATTAACGGCATGATAATTATGGAAATTCAAAATTAATTGAATACAACGACACTGAAAATCAGAGGCAAACCTCTTCAACGGCCTTTTCTCTAAGCCGTTCAGAGTGTTTCAAGGCTTTGATCTCCACCAGTGCTTCCGATAATTCTCTATCTTTATCTGCAACAACAGAGAGAGAGAGAGAACTCGCCACAATCAAATTCAACAATCACGAAACGAAAATCGATTAAAAAACAAGCCAGATCGAACCACATTTTCACACCTTTAACTTCATTCTCAAGCCGATTAAGCTCCAATTTCACTGGATCCGAACCGTGAAGCAAGTTCATGAACTCGTCCGCATCCAAGCTAGGCCTCATCGAATGCGGACGTCTCAGCGACGGTTTCTTCCCTTCTTTAAACGATCCAGAAACATTCAACGGTGTCGGCGTCACCACCGCCGCTTCCATTCCAACGTCGCCGGAAAATTCCGCCATGGCCGATCTAACCGATGCCGAAACGACTCACACGCAAACACAGACAAACATTCAAATTCTCTTAGCTCCTAGGATCCAAATACACAGAGACGAAGTGTGAGAGGGAGAGAGAATGTAGCACTAAGAATGAACGAAAGTTACGAAACGGTGGTTTTAGAGAGAGAAAGTGAGAGATAGATTGTTTCATAGTTTATGGTTGTTTCTCTCTCTAGACTCTGAATTTAAACTCAGCTTTATTTTTCTTTGTTTGTTTCTCTCTCTCTTTTATTATTTTTTTTTGCTGTGTGTGTGTTAGAGTGAGAGTGATTAAATTAAGATGATTAATTAATGAGTGTATGAACAGCTGTTAAGCAGACCAAAACTGTGTGACAGAGAAAGCCAGTAAACTCATGCTGAATCAAGTTGCTAATCAAAACTAACATGGGGTTTTTATCATATAAATGGTGGCGTAATGCGCACTCCATGCAATGTGTTCTTTACGATATATGGGCGTGTCATGCGCGATTCGGCGTAGGATAGTAAATGGGTCCCTTCTTACACGTGTTTCGACTTTGATACACCCTTACTCTTAAAACGCACCGCATGCAAATCAACTTATATTTTTATACATGAATGAACTTCGAAGTGGATATTGATGTATTTCCGATTTTTAATGGAAAAAGCTATTTGTAATTCGATCGGAGATCAATCATGGTATAAATAATATTTCATTTTAACATAGATTGCGTATTTATAAAGTTAAAGTTTATTTTACTTAATGCAATTACTTGATAATTAAATGTGGATTTAGAATACTAGCACTAGAATGTATTGTTTGTGGGATTCTCAATCTTTAATATTTTGTTTGAGAATTGATTTTTGTTGAATATAATTAAATATTTTATTCGAGTTTTAATCCTCATACTATTTTTTGCCAACAATCACATTTTAATTGATGTTTAATTGTTATAATGGGATTCTTTTTTCTCTTAAATTGGTAATCAATGGTAAGACTTGTAATGAGCAAGAGCCTAGCAATATATAAACGTTTCTATCCATTTTTTAGAAAGACCATTTGCACTTGTGATATACAGGGTAGAATAGGAAACAACTAAATTTTGTAGAAGTGAAAATAAAATTAGATTACCAGTAAAAAAAATTATATTTGGTCTAATTTATTTTTTTTATTTGGAAAGAGATAAATTATTCTTCATTAAAATAATACTACTAATTGTCTTTATCAATGAGTTGATATATCACTTTATTTTAGACAATTTTTTAAGATTATAGATTTATTTTAATTTTATTATATCTTTTATATTTATATTTTAAAATTTATATTAAATAGATCATTTATATAAAATTTTATAAAAATATAAAATCGTTTACTATATTATTAAAACTTATAAAAATTAACGACGATGTTGAAAAAAATGTATAAAATATTAATTTTAATCAATTTCAATAATATATCAAATAAATTTGGATTTGTGTCAAATTACCTATTGCCATTGTTGCTATTTGTGAGTTATGAGCTCATATGCAAATGTTGGAAAGAAGGTTCGATTGTAATCATCCACGGAAGTTTGAATCTTCGTGGGATTTTCCATCGGTACAATGATTTCTTTTATCACAGATCATGTTTCTTTGTTTCCTTAAATAAGTAGATAAAGTACAATAATTGATTGAAAAATCAATCATTTTGTTTTAAATTAATATATATATATATATAATTACAAATATTATTATTAGTTAGATGTCATGTTTTAAATTCTGAATTACAAATATTTATTTATTAATTAGACACAATGTCTTTAAATTCCGACCCCTTATTTGTATAAATTAGTTATGTTTGGTATTTTAATTTAAAAAAATTTGGGTCGACCTCATTTGTATAAATTAATTATGTTGGTATTTTAATTAAAAAAAATTTGAGTTGATTTTTTTATCAATAGTCATACATCACACTTTATTATCCTCTAAAACATCCCTACCAGAGAGCTTTGAAAATCCATCTAAGTAAGTTTTATCCTTCTTGTACTAATAGTTCAATCCTTATGCCTATTGTTATTAACTTAATTAAATATGTTCACATCAACATCAACACAGCGAATTCAAACTAAATCTAAGTTGAATCCTTACCAGTTAATTTAATAAGTTGATGTGAATTTTATGCAAGTGGATAATACTTCCATTAGAATTTAATGAGAAATTTATTAGGCTATGGTTTGGAAGTTTGTAGAGGACTTTGGAATAAGAGAAGTAGAGGTCAAATTAGAGAAATTTTTCTTCATTTTTAAAATAATATTTTTGTAGATAATAAATGAATAATTATGAATTCAAAGAATAATTGAAATTAAAGAATTCTTCAAGGAATTTAACAACATATATTGGATTTTAAGAATTTTTCAAAACCTTCCAAAATCCTCTTCTAATGCAAATTTTTTAATTCGCCTAAACCCCAAAATTCACTCATTCAAAAGTCATCAATTATATCCACTTGAGTCCTTTTTTTTCAAAACTCCCAATTCCTAAACCCAGTATGAAATGTTCCCTTCATGGTTATAGAAAAGAAAAGGATAGTATTAACTACTGAGAGTAGTGTATATGGATCTAGTGAAGTTTAGGTATGGCAAGAGAAAGGCAATATTCATTGTAGATATAACATATTTCAATTACTCAACCTTGGTGCTGTGTCATAACCCACTACATACTTCTTAACTATTGTCTCGCTCTCCTTGCGTTAAACTCAAGAAGGAATCATAGTGCCAATTAAAAGGTTGCTTTACTCTTATTTATTTACCCAATTACTCTTTAGTTTCTACTTCAACTCGTCGTTCCTTTTTAACACTGTAAATCGCAGAACAACCTTTGCCACTTATAGGATGTAGTCATGTCCACTAATTATAACAATTATACTAGATAATAATGCTAAAATATGACTTTAGCCCTTAGAATTTATTAGTATTTCTACAGCTGAATAATCAATCTATAGCCATAAATAAATCGCATAGTTTCCAAGCAGGCTTCACAGCCATTGGATAGTGTGTTAAAGTTGGGAATAGATATCTGAACAGTAAAGATCAACGGATGCTTAATAAGTTGGGTGCTTTCAGAATGTAACACATGGAGGGCCCTTCCTGCCATGTTTGAAAGTAGCACCGCATTACAACAGAGGCCAATACCTTTCTTTACTTGCACAACAAGAACATCCTCTTTACCTAAAAAAACAACAGCTATCCAACTGCCTAATTATTTAGGGCGGTACATGTTCTGATCCATGTGGTGACTACATAGTGACACACTTTAACACTTGCCAAAGTAGTTCCATACTTCTTGACAAGGAAAAATAATACATTTCAAATTTACTACTTAAGATTCAGAAAATACGTAACATTAGATTCAGAACACACCTCAATGCATAGATCGGGTGAAGTGAAAAGAGAAGGAAAAAAATCTTTAAATGTCAGAAATTTGATAAATTTCAGCAAGTAATTATGAACTTTTACGACATTTTATGTTATAAAAAACAGAAAACATATGCTTTATGAAATTATTGAGCCACGGGCAATAAGTTATTCAGGCCAAACGAAGATTAAGAGGAAAAATTTAGTATTCAAAACTCAGTAAATATTCAATCAACAAACATGAATTGAAAATGCGCAAAACTATAAAATATCCCTCAGTACGGAAGGAAACAACATAAGCAACAAAAGATATTGTAACTAGTTCCTACTAGGATGCTTAAAACACACCACAATCATCCAACAGCATCAAAACTGCAACTTCAAGCCTCCACCCTTTCTTCCTCAAGGATCAAGGCCTTTCCAGTTGGCTTAGCCAATAGATCGGTGTACTCTTGGAATGGAGATTTGGAGAACCTTGTCTCTTTCCAGAACTCAGGTGTCAGAAAACCGTAGGTTTTCAGCAAACAGTCAAAAGTGGCCTGTAGAGGACAAGCCAAAAACAGATATACAAAAATCAATAACAAGAAACTAGTTACAAAGAAATTGAGGATGAATAGGTACAAAGAGTAGCACACAAGAAACATCCACAACCACACCAAAGAATAGGAAAGGCATCATCCATTTCATTCAACATAAAAGGCGCAATTCCATAAAAATTAAAATTGTATAGAACAATAAACATTAAACAATACCAATCAGCTCATAAAAAATAGTATTAGGTCTACAAAGAGGAAACCGTAAATCACTAAAAGGCAACCAATTATATGTATATATTTAGTATCTATAGGTAGTAAAAGTAACCCATAAAAAATACTTGAAATTGTCAAAATCAATTATAAAATTAAAAACCCAAAACAGAACAAGTCAATCAAAGTAATAAAATAACATATTCATTGCAATTCACAGCAAAATAGAATAATTCCATAACACATTTCAATTTAATAGATATAGAAATAAACTTATCAAATATCATCAGGTCTACATAAAAGAACACATATGTCATAGTATTAATTCACTAATGTTTGCATACAACAATCAAAAATAAGAAATAATAAACCAAATAAAAAAGTAAAATTTTAATAGTTATATAACATAACAAAAAAATAAAAAAGGGAGAGAATCAAACCTTGACGAAATTTCCTAGGGTTTTAGTGGATCCCCTAGATGAAGTAAAAACATCATCAATACCAGCAAACTGCAAAACCTTCTTAGGAACCCTAGCAGCAACAATTCCAGAACCACGAGGAGCGGGAACCATCCTAACAGTGACAGAACCACACTTTCCAGTAACCTTACAAGGAACAGTGTGTGGCTTACCAATCTTATTACCCCAATAACCTCTCCTAACAGGAATAACAGAAAGCTTAGCCAAAATAATAGCACCACGAATAGCAGTAGCAACTTCTTTGCTGCACTTAACACCCAAACCAACGTGACCGTTATTGTCACCAACAACAACAAAAGCCTTGAACCGGGTTCTCTGACCGGCCCGAGTCTGTTTCTGAACCGGCATGATTTTCATCACCTCGTCTTTGAGAGTGGGACCCACGAGTGTGTCGATGATTTGGTGCTCCTTGATTGGGAGTGAGTGAAGGTAGATGTGCTCTAAGCTTCGGATCTTACCTTCCTTCACGAGACGACCTAGCTTGGTCACGGGAACCCACTTTTCTTCCTCTTCGCGTCTTCCTCCGGTTCTGCGGCGACCACCGCGGCCTCTGTCACCGCGTCCGCCACGTCCACCACGACCGCCGAAGCCGCTGCCGAAGCCACCACGATCTCCACCACCGCGTTCTGCCATGTTGATGATAAGTGTGCGGATGAGAGAGAACGGCAACAAAAGTTTTCTGCTCCAGAGACTGACTATACAATTTATCGGAGAATTAGGGTTTCATGTTCTTATAAATGTAGAGGTAGGGTTTTCTGTCTGGGCTTGGGTTGGCTGGTTCAAAGAAGCCCATGCTTCACCCCAAACAAATTGACATGCCCCTATTTGGGCTAGGACTGTTTATTTTCTTTTACCACTTCTTTCTTTATATACTTTTCTTTTTGACAATTTTTTTATATACATTGTTGGTTTTCTTTCGACCATCTAATTAAACTTTTGTGCAATTTGTCCATCTTTTAATTACAGTTTTATTTTAGGAAAAAGTTATCATTTTTTATTAATTTAAACTTAAATTACAACAATTTTTGTTTTAGTAAATATAATTTCATTCTTTTTTTTTTTGGAATTTCGTTCTTATTATTTAGAGAAAGAAATATATTTTCATTCTTATCTAAGTGATAAATAAATAAATAACATTAAAATAACCTTGATTGTATTCTATAATTTATGTAGAATTACTTCTTGTTT
>JBBPBT010000036.1:11497255-11548253 GCA_037974875.1 Cicer bijugum | reverse complement strand
CCCCCC
Source organism: Cicer bijugum (assembly GCA_037974875.1). NCBI lineage: Eukaryota > Viridiplantae > Streptophyta > Magnoliopsida > Fabales > Fabaceae > Cicer > Cicer bijugum. The sequence goes on along the minus strand of JBBPBT010000036.1, from coordinate 11,548,247 downwards.
CCCCCCCCCCCCCATTAGAAGTTTAGAACACTTTTAATTATAATCCCCTTTATTTCCTTTTATGTTTCCAATGGTCCGGATTTGCCACAATAGAATCCTATAGACTATTTCATAAATTTTTATTTGAGTGTTTCTAGCTGGTCTTCTATAATAGTTTAAGCTTTTAGTTTGAGTAATTGTTGCATAACTATTTCTCGGCAAACTTTGACCAATCATCTTGAAAAAATGTTTAACCCCCTAATTAAATGGTTGAAGATAAAAATACTATTTCTCAGTTCTGTTTTTTAGATTGTATAGCTTCTATTTTATATTATTCTGGCTGTTTGATCATTAATGTAACTAATTCAGTGAAGGAATGTTTTAGGTGGCTGAAATTTGTTTCGACTATTGTATTCTTATTTAGTGAAAACAATATTTAAATGTGTTGTCGTACTTCTATCTAACGTTGCTGCTTCCTTAGGGATGGCCAGTGTCCTGAATATAGTGGGGAGGAACAAGCTATTTGTGCTGTTGGTCTTGCAAAATCAAAACCTGGTGTTTTTGTTGAAGCTATCCAATATCTTTTAATCTTAGCAACCCCTGTTGAGGTATTGACCATTTATTTTTTTAATTCTCTTCCAAGGACCCGTGTACTTAAATATTGTGCTTCAGAATTTGTTATTTGTGCTATGAGGTAAATTGCTTATTTTGTACCGGGGCAGCATAATTTGTGTTGCTATGCATTGGGAAAAAAACCCCCAAATCCCATGTTGAAAAGAGATGATATCATGAGACTTAAAAAGAGTTTATAAAGAGTTGTACCTCTCACCTAACAAGTCTCTTTTGTTAGGATGACTTAGGATTAATGTAAAAAATTTTGCTGATTCAGGCCATCCACCATATTATTAATGCCCTCATTTTTATTCCAGTCCACGGTGTTAACTATTCCGATATAATTATGGCTCTAGTATTGGGTTTTTTTCGTATACTATTTTGCAATTCCTTAGAACAAAAAGAGAAGATAGATTACTCATAAGGAAACATAAAATATCCATTTTCACTATGTGTACTGTATTGCTTTTAATAGCAAGAGTGCAAGACTGTCTTTATCTTGTATACCCATCTATAGGTTTTCACCTCAGAATATTATTTATCGAAATTCCACTAAGAATAAAAGTTTTATTTGTTAACTTCTATTGAATGTTGCAAGCATGGGGCAGATTGATCATTGATTGAGAAATCCTTATTTTATAGTAGAAGGGATAAAAGAATTCAGTAATGGTATGGGCCTATGCGGAAAGATAGCAGCAATATAATGCCATCTTGTTTGAGATAATGTACTGGAGAATTTTTTTTGCACTTTGAGAGGATTCTGCTGTGGCAAGGTTAGGTATCTGAGTACTGGAGGCTGATACCTGAATCCTTTTACTAGTTAATAAGACAAGTACCGAGTTCACGCTAGAAAGGGAGGGTGGTTTAACTCATGTTAAGGTTACTATTTTGTCTGCAGGATCATTCAAGCATGACAGAGGCGCTTAAATAGTAAACCAAGTAATCCTTTATATATGAAGAAATTTATTTATTACCAAATCAGATTAAATAGAAGAGAATAAGTAGGATCATGACAAATTCTCCAGAAGGTAAACGGAGTACAGAAAATGATATTATCAAATTAACTAGGTTCTTAAGTCTTGTTTACGTCCTTGAGAGAATCACCTGAAATAGAAAATCCAAAAGTGAAACAACATAAATAAAAAACTGAGTAGTTCCTGAATTTTTATCAAATCAAATGTGTTGTTATTTTTTGATTAGGTATGAAATGAAGTCTTCCTAATAGGGTAGTATTCTTTTGTAGTTTAAAACATAGTTCCTTCGCAAGATTTTTAAAACTGTAGGGTGATGATTTTGTGAGATATGTTTTCCACGGTAACATGTTATAAGATCCTTTAATCCATCAATTAAAGGGGGTTTGGGCAACAATTCTCACATGAACCCGTGCAGTGTTTTCTTTTCAGACTTCTATGTGGGGATGGTATTGTTTCTTACCCCATTTTTTTATCAGTTAATTATAGTTGGAGTTTGCTGCTCTGGAGGAGCAGATGGCACAGATCCATTTGCAGAAGTTTCATTACAGCCATTGCCAGATTATACAATACCGTCTGATGGTGTTACAATGACATCTGTAGCATGTACTGATAAGGGCCGCATTTTTCTTGCTGGTCGCGATGGCCACATATATGAGCTTCTATATTCAACTGGCTCAGGATGGCAAAAGCGCTGCAGAAAAATATGTGTCACGGCTGGTCTAGGAAGTGTAATTTCAAGGTACTTCGTGTTTTAAAATCATGTGGTATACCAAATTACTAATTACTAACTGCACTACTATCACACACATATATATACTGTCACCTCATTTTTACAGCTAAATGTTCGTTTGTTAATTCCTTAGTAACTTGTCTTAGCTTTTATTTGCAGATGGGTCATACCAAATGTATTCAATTTTGGTGCTGTTGACCCTGTTGTTGAAATGGTTTTTGACAATGAGAGACAGATATTGTATGCACGTACTGAAGAGATGAAGCTTCAGGTTTATGTTCTTGGACCAATTGGTGATGGGCCATTAAAGAAAGTTGCTGAAGAAAGGAATCTTATCAATCAGAAGGATGCACATCATGGAGGTAGACAATCAAATGGATCAAGAGTATCAAGTCGATCACCAAAGGCCTCTATTGTTTGCATCTCACCTTTATCTACACTTGAGTCCAAATGGCTACATCTTGTTGCTGTTTTATCAGATGGCAGAAGGATGTACCTATCTACCTCTCCTTCTAGCGGAAGCCTGACTGGATTCAACACCACCCATCCTAAGCCTAGCTGTTTAAAGGTTGTCACAACAAGGCCTGCTCCTCCGTGGGGTGTTAGTGGTGGTCTCACCTTTGGAACCATGGCTCTTGCTGGTAGACCTCAGAATGACGATCTCTCACTGAAAGTCGAGGCATCCTATTATTCTTCTGGAACTCTAATCCTTTCTGATGCATCACCTCCCACTATGCCTTCACTCCTTCTTTTAAACAGGGATTCTACCACCCAGTCATCAGCATCGGGTAATCTAGGGACAGGTACAAGGAGTTCTCGGGCATTACGGGAATCTGTATCTTCTTTACCAGTTGAAGGACGAATGCTTGCTGTGGCAGATATTCTACCTCTTCCAGATACTTCAGCCACTGTGCAGTCTCTATATTCAGAAATTGAGTTTGGTGGTTATGAGAGCTCAATGGAATCGTGTGAAAGGGCGTCTGGTAAACTGTGGGCAAGGGGAGACCTCTCGACCCAACATATATTGCCAAGGAGGAGGATTGTCATCTTCAGCACTATGGGCATGATGGAAATTGTTTTTAACAGGCCACTAGACATTTTAAGGCGGCTATTAGAGTCCAATTCTCCAAGATCAGTTTTAGAAGATTTCTTCAATCGTTTTGGAGCCGGCGAGGCGGCTGCAATGTGTTTAATGCTAGCTGCAAGGATAGTGCATTCTGAAAACCTTATCAGCAATGTTATTGCTGAGAAGGCAGCTGAAGCTTTTGAGGACCCACGACTTGTTGGCATGCCACAACTTGAAGGTAGTAATGCATTATCAAACACAAGAACTGCTGCCGGTGGATTTAGCATGGGCCAGGTTGTTCAGGAGGCTGAACCTGTATTTTCAGGTGCACATGAAGGGCTCTGTTTGTGTTCATCTAGATTGCTTTTTCCTCTATGGGAACTTCCTGTAATGGTTATAAAAGGAAGTTTAGGTGCTTCAGACACTCCATATGAAAATGGGGTAGTTGTATGCAGACTATCCATTGGGGCTATGCAAGTTCTTGAACTCAAACTTCGATCTTTAGAGAAATTCTTAAGATCTAGAAGGAACCAGAGGAGGGGACTTTATGGCTGCGTAGCAGGTTTGGGAGATCTGAGTGGTTCCATTCTATATGGTACTGGTTCTGCATTGGGTGCTGATGACCGAAGTATGGTAAGAAACTTGTTTGGTGCATATTCCAGAAATATGGAGTCCAATGGTGGTGGAGCCACAAATAAAAGGCAAAGGTTGCCATATAGTCCTGCAGAATTAGCTGCCATGGAGGTGGGCCTACATTTCTAAATATTCACACTGGTGTTTTTTAAGCTATTAGTTAAGTTGCTCACTTCTGTTAGCTGTGCCACAGGTGAGAGCGATGGAGTGCATTAGGCAGTTGCTCCTTAGATCTGGTGAAGCTCTCTTTTTGCTTCAACTTCTTTCACAGCATCATGTCACTCGTCTGATCCAGGGATTTGATGCTAACCTTCAACAAGCCTTAGTTCAGTTAACATTTCATCAACTAGTCTGTTCTGAGGAGGGTGACCGTCTTGCTACAAGACTTATATCTGCTCTAATGGAGGTATAACATTGTTTAGGCAAGCCATGAATGAATTTTTTTTCTACAAAAGTTTACACATCAGTGGAAATTCTTCTCTTTAAATTAACTTTAGGAACTTTTATGATAATAATTCTTCTGAACGTTGTGCATTGCTCCAGTATTATACTGGTCCAGATGGCAGAGGAACTGTAGAGGACATTAGCAAGAGATTAAGAGAGGGTTGTCCAAGCTACTATAAGGAGTCTGACTACAAATTCTTCTTAGCCGTGGAAGCCCTGGAGAGAGCTGCGGTGACTATAGATGATGAGGAAAAGGAGAATCTTGCGCGGGAGGCACTGAATTCCTTGAGCAAAGTTCCAGAGTCTGCGGACTTACGGACCGTTTGCAAACGTTTTGAGGATTTACGGTATATATTTTTCTCTCCTAGCCCTTTTCCATTTCTATGTCATGTGTTGTCGTTTGTTTTCTTGGCCTATGATTAGCATGCCTTCAATTTGAACATCAAATACATTTGGCGATTGCAGGTTTTATGAAGCTGTAGTGTGCTTACCTCTTCAGAAGGCACAGGCTATTGACCCTGCAGGTGATGCTTATAATGATGAAATTGATGCAACTGTCAGAGAACAAGCCCTTGCTCGGCGTGAGCAGTGTTATGAGATAATTATCAGTGCTTTGCAGTCTCTTAAAGGTGACACTGTGCGGAAGGAATTTGGCTCTCCCATTAGATCTGCTTCACAATCTGCACTCGATCCAGCCTCTCGGAAAAAGTATATCAGCCAAATCGTTCAGCTGGGTGTCCAATCACCTGACAGAATTTTCCACGAGTATCTCTACCAGGCTATGATTGATTTAGGCCTTGAGAATGAATTGTTAGAGTATGGAGGCCCTGACCTGTTGCCATTTTTACAAAGTGCTGGTCGTAAAACCATACACGAGGTTGCTTATTATCCTTTTCTCTTCGATAAATTGTTAATGGTTCTGGTCACCTGTTCTTAGAAAAATTGTATGTTCCTAATTATCTTCATGATCTTCTGCTGTTTCCGTATCTTAGGTCCGTGCTGTGACTGCAACAACTTCTCCAATGGGGCAATCGGGAGCGCCTATGTCATCTAATCAAGTCAAGTACTATGAACTTTTGGCACGGTATTATGTCTTGAAACGGCAACACATGCTTGCTGCTCATGCATTGCTAAGACTAGCTGGAAGGCCTTCTATTGATGGAGCTCCTACTCTTGAGCAGAGGTCAATCAGTTCCTCGTCCTTGTCATTTCCATCACTTTTTTGTTTGCATTTCTTTGGAAGCTTCTGGATTTCTAAATAGTTTGTTGCTTAATTGCTACAAACCTCTTAAGGATAGATCACATTAGGGAATTTTGTCACAGTTTTTTCACCACTTATACTCCAGATGGATTTATTGTTTTGTTATTTCATTAACTCTTCTGACACTTGATCAAACCTTATAAACATGAAAATTGATTCCTTTGTGTACTTTTAGATTTCAAGTAAGGTTTGGTTGTTATGTGTTTTGGATGATATAAATTCATTAACGTTTTAAAGTCTGTACCCGTTCTAGTGCAAGACTCTCCCTTTTACATGTATTTAAGCAGTTTCCCTTTTCCATTTAAGACCTCTACTCGGTTCTCTAGAATTTTGAGTTGATAGAATAGTTTTGGTTTGCTTGGTTAGACATCTTATAGTTTTTTTGTTTTTTTAAAATTTAGGTGTCAATACCTAAGCAATGCAGTTTTACAGGCAAAAAATGCATCTAATAGTGATGGGTTGGTTGCTTCTGCTCGGGGTTCCAGTGACAGTGGATTACTAGATATGCTTGAAGGAAAGCTTGCTGTTCTTCGGTTTCAGATAAAAATCAAAGAGGAATTAGAGGCTATGGCTTCCAGTTCTGAGGTTTTACATAGCACACCCGGTTCTGTTGAAAACGGTTTAGGCCCTGAGACCAGTTCAGCTGTTGATGCCGATTTTGCAAATGCAACAAGAGAGAAAGCCAAAGAGCTATCATCAGATTTGAAGAGCATAACACAGTTATATAATGAATATGCTGTTCCCTTTAAGCTTTGGGAGGTACTTTCTTTCTCTTTCTGACTGTGCGTGTCTGTAGATTTGTGCAACTTCAGATATTTCTCTTTAGGCTGTTCTCATGGTTTGATAATGAACAATTAGGTGTCCTTCAATGTATTTTGAGCTTTAACATTTAGAATTATTCTGAGCTATTTACTTCCATGTGTTGTTTTGTTGAGTAAAAGGAAAAAATGCTCTGTTTGGTTAATTTTTTAAGAGATAAAGATAGGTATTTGAGGTCTTCGTACTCCTTATAAATTTGCAACTCTTCTTTTAGTGATTTAGGTGGCATGATTTACCTTTTCTTTATAGTCAAACAGAATAAAGCATTACGTATTGTATCTGCCTCTGTTTTGCTTGGTTATCTAGTATTCTTGTTGAGAGCATTGTCGTTACAAAGTGAAAATTTGAAACTTATCCAATCTTGTGTTAACAATTCTTCATTTCCTAATTTTCTTTCAGACATGCCTGGAGATGCTATACTTTGCCAATTATTCTGGTGATAGTGACAGCAGCATTGTCAGAGAGACATGGGCTAGACTTATAGATCAAGCAATTTCAAGAGGTGGCATTGCTGAAGCTTGCTCGGTATTGAAGAGAGTTGGGCCCCGCCTTTATCCGGGTGATGGAACTGTTTTACAGCTTGACATTATTTGTCTTCACCTGGAGAAGGCTGGACTGGTATATTTTCTCAAATTCAGTGACAGTTTATATTGTCTTGGATCGGCGGAATTTGAATTCTCGTAACTTTTATTTGAATTCTTGTCTTTTTGTAGGAGAGATTAAATTCAGGAGTTGAATCAGTTGGAGATGAAGATGTTGCTAGAGCCCTTGTTTCTGCTTGTAAGGGTGCAGCAGAACCTGTATTGAACGCATATGACCAATTGTTATCAAATGGGGCAATTTTGCCATCCCCAAATCTTAGATTACGGATGCTGAGATCAGTTCTAGTGGTACTTCGTGAGTGGGCTATGTCTGTATATTCACAGAGAATGGGTACAGGTGCCACTGGGTCTTCCCTAATACTTGGTGGAGGAGGATTCTCATTGGAACGTACAGTTGCTAGCCAAGGAATTCGGGACAAGATCACAAGTGTGGCAAACAGGTTAACGTCTTTATACTTTTATATATTCATATTATAAATATTATCCGTATGACATTTTTTATGCACATCATTTTTACCATTAAAAGAAAAGAAATACTTTTGTGGCTATTCCTTTATCCCAAAACAACATTATATTGGAAATTAGCTGATATTTTTATTCTTTTAAGTTCTGTTTACTTTGACAAAATAGTGTTTTAAGATTTTGATTTCATTTTTTTATTTAAAACTGTCAGCTGTGTAATTTGTTTCATATTTTCAAAGTTCGTACAAACCAAAACATCTGTTTTCATTATCATTTGTTTCGATCCAGGTAAAGTTTTGATCTGATTGGCATTTTCTTGTATACAGGTATATGACTGAAGTACGGAGGTTAGCCCTTCCGCAGAGCCAAACAGAAGTGGTATACAGAGGCTTTAAAGAACTTGAAGAGTCGCTTATAAGTCCTCATTCATTTGGCCGATTTTGATCTTCATTGCAATATAGTATAATGTTGTATCAATTGCTCTTGTCAAATAATTATTTTGAAATAAGTTTCTATTGTTCCATATTGGAGGTGATCCAGTGATCTTCTTTTGCCTTTCTTTTACCCCTTCTTCCAAATCAGTCTCGTGTAATCATTAATCAATTGTTAAGAATATCATATCTTGGGGTTTTTAATATTCCTCCCAATTTAGTAAGCCTCACTACTCGCTATGTCCTTCGACATATCAACCAAGCCTAATTCGAGCCTAATTCTGTTTGATGTTTTCTACGGGCATTGAGAATTGACTTCATAATTCAAAGCTTTGTATCAAATCAGTTTGTTAAATATGTATGTTTGGTCTTTAGGCTTTTATTTTATTATTTCATTTTTGGAGAATGTTCTAATGGTTTCCAAACGTCAGCATAAAACTGAGTTCATGTTGTTAATGCTCGTGACACTTGTAACGGTAAGGATCTGTATGGGCCACAAATACTCAGTGCTATACTGCTACGGTAATACGAATGAATTTTTTTATCAAATATTTGTAACCATATGAGAATAATTTTATAATTTATACTGTTTTCTCGTAAAATAAACTTATTTTTGAGGCACTCGTATAAGAAACTGGAATTACACTAATTGAAATGCATAATTCTTTTCCAGAGAAGTAAATATGTACTGTAATTGGACAATTTTGTATATTCACTTATAAGATACTGTAATTACACTACATTAACTGGCCTCCTCCTACGTGAATATTCAATTTATTTTCAAATAAAATAATTGTCAAATATTAATATAATGAAGGGGAAAGTTTTTTTAAAATGAAAATGTGGAGATGCAGGGGATCGAACCCTGTACCTCTCGCATGCAAAGCGAGCGCTCTACCATTTGAGCTACATCCCCATGTGTTATTTGGTATAATGTATTACATATCTATTTAAAATATTTGTATGTTAACCAAAATGTGTCTTACAGATAAAAATATATTAGTACGTGACTTTATTTATTTGGAGCATGTGGCTTTCCTTTACTGATCATTCCAGTCCAAATTCTTAGAATATTTTTTTTGTTTATTTATTTATTTATTTTATTGATAAAAATTAATATCATTTTTTTAATAGAGTTTTTTACATCACTTTTTGACAAATATTTGAATTAGTTTTTTAAATGCGTATAAAGCACTAAATTAATTTTTATACACATTGAAATATTAATTTAGTCATTCATTGTTTAAAGCACACATAAATACAATTCTTCAATATATGTTTTGAACATGAAATTGAGCTAGGGTTTATCCAACTTGTTGATTCGTACACTTTGTGAGTGTTGTAACGGGGTTTGTAAAAAGTGCATGGCATAGAGGGAGATAGAGATATCCAAATTAATTTTTTATAAACACTGTAAAATTGAATACTCCTTATGTTAGATCAATTTTCAATGTAAGTCAAAAATTGAGGTTGATAGACCAACTACAGCTGTGTTCCATTTTGGATTTTTTTTAAATATGAGTGTGTCCCAACTGACATTTTTTACTCAGTCATACTTAGGAAAAAAAAAAAAAATTTACCCACTTGAGTGCGTTTTTATATATAAAAAATGATATTATTACTTTTTTTGAGCAAATTAATTTGTATGTCGTTAAAATAAGCAAAAAAAACAATTGAGTTCGTAACTGAAATAGTGACCTAGATAAGTAAAGAATACATTTTAAAAAATAAATTGAAATATATAAGTTGTGAATAAAACATTATAATTAATATTTTAAATATGTATACAGTGAAGTTGTACAAGTACTAATTATTATTAATTCTACTATAACGAGTTTAATTTTCTTTATATAAAGTCTTGAGTACTGGTCCTCTTGAGATAGTTTTGTTCTATTATTACATATTATGAAATTCAGTTGGGATTACTCGAACTTGAAGGTTATTTTTTATTTATCTCATCTTTGTTGTTGGTCGGTTGTATATCATAGGCAGTTTATTTTGACCAACGTAGTCGTATAGTTGAATATATGATGCATGATAGACATCCCAACTACGGTGGTTTCTTCAAAAAATTAAGGTGGTAGATATACTAACAAGGCGGAGTCAATTTTGCTTTCAAATTAGTGAGAAATTATTTACATCCGTTTTTGTTAAAGAAATTGAACGCGACTTTTGAATGCCAATAGTTCCATAAAAACAAAAAATAATAATACTAACATTGCACACAATGTCTACCATAACAATAACGATATATAATTAGCTCAAAAAAGGAAAACTTCAGCAAATTAGTATTCATAGAAAGTTGACAACCCAAAGAAAAATCGTAATTATTCGCTCTAAAATACCATCTTCTAATTATTATATATATGCTCAAAAGGATTTAAATCCCAATGTTTATTGTTACAACACAACAGTTTCATTTAGTAAAAAAAAAAACAATAGTTTTGTTGTTCAAAATAAAATGTTAAATTTTATCATAATTAAAATCTAACTTAATAATATCTTAATATTTGATAATTAAAATTTTACTGCAAATTAATTTCATTTAATAAATAAAACACACAAAAACAGTATATCTTCGTTTTTCTTAGTCAACATAAAAAATATTCATTTTCAACCTAAAATAAATAAAAACAATTAGGTTTAAATTTCAATATCAATTTTTGTTCTCATATTTCAATTTCAATATCAATTCTCCGAATTTTATCAGATCTGATTCATCTGAATTCCAAATTCCAAATTGTTCCAATTTCAGTCGCTTTCCACGTCAGTCATTATCCCCCTCAAAACAAATTTTTTTGAACTTGTTCGGATTTTCGTTGAAATGTTTCGTTTGGAGCAAGAAAAGATCCGAAAACGAATTTGATATCTCAAAGTTTCACACTGTTCAATAATCAACTGTTTCCCACCTTGTCGGCTGTTTCTATGGCCGACGCTCTGTCGTCTATTCCGGCAGCCGTTCTTCGTAATCTTGCTGATAAGCTCTATGAGAAGCGCAAAAATGCTGCTCTCGAGGTTTCACTTTTCTTCCTTTTCTTTTTCTTTTTCTTTTTTGTAATTTTCTCAATCTTGAGGGTTTATGATTATCATGATGAGTTTGTGTGCAGATTGAGAATATAGTGAAGCAATTAGCTGCTAATGGAGATCATGATAAAATTGCGGCTGTTATCAATTTGTTGACTACGGAATACACTTATTCACCACAGGCCAATCATCGAAAAGTATCATTTTTTAATTTTTGGATTTTTTTTTTTTTAAATTTTTATTTGGTTTCAATACATTGATCATGTTATGTTATATAGTTGTTGATGATTTTATTTTAATTTTGGAAAATTTAATTTTGAATGAAGGGAGGATTGATAGGATTAGCTGCTGCAACTGTTGGGTTGACTTCTGAAGCAGCTCAGCATCTTGAGGTTAGGGGTTGCTCACTAGTTTTGACAATCTTTTTAATTTTTTCCTTTATTTTGTCACGGGCTCATGGCTTACAGTTATATGATTATATATGTTTCCACTTGAGAAATATGCTAAACTCGTTCTAGTAGTACATAACAAGCTTATCAGGGGTCAATGGATCTAATGGTACCTCAACGCCCTTGATACTTGATTACATGATGAAACAATTATAGGTGCAATTTTCATATCCTTGTGATGGCAGTGTTGTTGATGGCGGAAGGAAAACAATCTGCCATATACACACGCCATTGCGGTCTATGGGGCAAACGTGGTGGGCATCCCTTCACAAGTAAAAAAAATCAGCCATGTCCCCCATTTAACAACACTGGTGTCATGGACACCGAACGTGCCAACTTTCTGATTAAGTAACATCAGAAAGGAAAGAATGGTCATATCTTAAGGGATGGACTTGAAATATTTGGAATTTCAGCAAGCTAGATCATATCTAACACTTGGTAGCAATTTATTCTGTTGGAATGATTTATTGCAAACGCGCATTAGTAATAGTATATTTCTTCACTTTGTTATTGAGCTTATTTTGACATACTTTACTACTTAAGCATGTAAATGCTTTTTTTCACTATCTGTCTTACCTAGATATAATCCTTGTATTTGACAGCAAATTGTGCCCCCTGTGCTAAATTCTTTCTCTGACCAAGATAGCAGAGTTCGTTATTATGCTTGTGAAGCACTATATAACATAGCTAAGGTGAGAGTTTAACTGTGCTGACATGTGTACAGCTCAAATCTGATCATCTACTGTTGTCTAATGGCATCTTTTTAATTTTATGTCAGGTTGTGAGAGGTGACTTTATTGTATTCTTCAACCAGATCTTTGATGCCCTATGCAAGCTTTCTGCAGACTCAGATGCAAATGTACAAAGTGCTGCTCACCTCTTAGACCGGCTTGTGAAGGTATAAGTTATTCCTGGACTCCAAGTAAAACCTTTGTGTGGCTGTACATGTTTGCAGATGCCACACATCTATGCTCATTAGGGATTGATTTTACAATAATTTGAGCTGTTGTTTCCTTTAGATCGATCAACTGATGATTACACATTTCTCTATTGGAACAGGATATTGTGACTGAAAGTGATCAGTTCAGGTGCACCATCCTCTCACTTCTATATTGTTTGTTTCTCTGTATCTAGTGTTCTTAGTTTTTAAAAGACTTATAGGTACAGAATTCTGATATGCAACTTTTGAACGAGCTTCAGTAGTAGAGAGGCGTAAGCACCACGAGGTGTGAAGCGATCTCGTACTAAATGAAGCAACTTTCACTTTTCATTTCCAAAATGAGATTATGGAAGTCGACCTGTTCCTTCGTATTCCAATTTTCTCTGCCTCATTCCTTCCTTTTTTCTTTTCTGATCTTAGTATTGAAGAATTTATACCACTGTTGAGGGAGCGCATGAATGTATTGAATCCATATGTCCGACAGTTTTTGGTAGGATGGATTACTGTATTGGACAGTGTTCCTGATATTGATATGCTGGGTTTTCTTCCTGATTTTCTTGATGGTGAGTGCATTGTTTGAAGAATGATATGTTTCTTTCTCTTCATTTTTCATACAAAATGAATGTCAACCGCCTAACTGTAATCGAGATTCTCAGGATTGTTTAATATGTTAAGTGATTCGAGTCATGAAATACGTCAACAAGCTGATTCAGCTCTTTCAGAGTTTCTTCAAGAAATTAAGAACTCTCCAGTAAGGCTCCTGCTAATTTTTCCCTTTTTGATTGAGCTGCTAGGGTTTTATCACTTTTCAGAGTCTATTTCTTCTTTTTTGCCATTATCCCCTTTTTTGTTCATTTGTCATTTTCTGACTCGAGCAGTGCTACTCTTGAAGTCTGTAGATTATGGTCGAATGGCTGAAATACTAGTACAGAGGGCAGGTTCTTCAGATGAATTTACGAGGCTAACAGCTATCACATGGGTAAGTGTTACCAATTAACCATACTGCATGCTTAGTGTTGGAATTTTCTCAAACAAATGTTTCTTGTATAATTAAAAGCAAAAATGTTACTGCTTTGTTTCCTTTGTATTTTATATATAACTTTATGTCTGTGCCTTATTTTAACAGATAAACGAGTTTGTCAAACTTGGTGGAGACCAGCTTGTTCCATATTATGCAGACATTCTTGGAGCCATTTTGCCTTGTATATCAGATAAAGAAGAAAAAATTAGAGTTGTATGTTCACTTGAGCTTCTCTCGTTTTCTTTCTCTTTCTATTTTTACTCTCTGTTTTAGCCGTTTGTCAATTACATTGCTTCCGTCCTTGTAAAACAAAACTTTGAAGTTATCTCTGGCATATGTGTAAGGTTGCTCGTGAAACCAATGAAGAGCTACGTGCCATCAAGGCTGATCCAACTGAAGCATTTGATGTAGAGGCAATCCTCTCCATTGCCCGGAGGTGTAGTTTTTATATCCTTGGAAAAGAGGCTAGGTTTTAGTTTTGTGTTGCATGCAATTGAAATGTTATGGATTTGTACAGTGTCTTGACCAACTTAGAAACTATGTGGAAATTATTATGAGGATATTTTTTCTGTGAATGGGAGGCTACTCAAATTGAAGCTTTGCACTGATTATTCTGTCGAATGATTTTGGATTGTTTTGGCTGGTCAGGCAATTATCTAGTGAATGGGAGGCTACTCGAATTGAAGCTTTGCACTGGATATCTACCCTTTTAAATAACTATCGTGCTGAGGTGACAAGATTTTTTTCAATCCATCTTTTGTTTTGGGAATTTTTGAAGTCCCTGTACATCTACGAGTTGATCTACTTTCTTCATATCTAGTTGATGAATGCTGCTTGCTGTAACCAGCAAACAAAAACAATGCAATTCCACTGCTTTTTTTATCTGTACCTACTAGCTCTTCCTAAATCTAAGATGAGACAAGGCAGCGTGATTTTCTTTCCGGTATTCTAGGAATTAGGCATCTAATATATTTTTGACATGGTTTAATTATAATACCACCTGTATTAGTCTCTGGGCAACTTAGAAATAATTATGGGATTTCATGTCATTCTCATCCTTTTTGCCATGAATTTTGTTTATTTATTAATGCCAACCCTTCTTTAAGTAATTATCATTTCTCTTTATCTGAAAAGCTCTGGTAATGCTTTTTTGTATGTCCTTTATGTCAATGATAGATTTTAGTGCCCATATTGATATCGACTTTTCATGTCAGGTTTTGCAATTTCTGAATGACATATTCGACACCCTGCTCAAGGCACTTTCAGATTCATCTGATGAGGTAGCCTTGTATTCCGATACCATTTTTTTTAGTAAATTTGTTTCATCAAAGCATTCATTTATAAAGTCTTTGCGCAATCGTGGATTTAATTGTATGTTTATCTTATCTTGTAAATAATTGTTATATTTCTGATAGTTAGGAGGTTTTAGAAAAGATAGTAGTTTAAAAATAATAGAAGGGAAGAAAGAGAAATTATCTTGTATTTTTGAGAGAATTGGTGCCTTAGGGCAAGGAGGTGCAAACCATCATGCATATTAAGTGTTTTACTTAGGGTTGATTTTCACTATTCTTAGTCTTAACAGTTAGTTCAAGAGATGAGAATTGCCCAAGCCTTGTAAGGACTTATTCGCAATATTATTCACTCTGTGCAAATTAAAAATTCACTCATGTCGTTGTCTGTAATAGGTTGTTCTTCTAGTTCTTGATGTTCATGCATGCATTGCAAAAGATCCTCAGCACTTTCGTCAGCTTGTTGTTTTCCTGGTGCACAATTTCCGGGTAGACAATTCCCTTTTGGAGAAGTAAGCTGTTTCCCTATGTCCAATGTATTCTTGAAGTTGTTAAGGTTTTTCTGAAACATGTTTTTAATTGGAAATTTCCACATTTTTTTTAGTTTTAACTATGTATAATATTCTAGGCGTGGTGCTTTAATAATCCGCCGGCTTTGTGTGCTTTTGAATGCTGAGAGAGTCTACCGTGAACTTTCTACAATACTAGAAGGGGAATCTGATTTGGATTTTGCATTAATTATGGTTCAGGTAGATCCTGACTTTTCTAAGTTGAAGAGTCTTTGGCTTGACCTCGTTTTAACCTGCAATTATTCCTTCATATTCCGTGAAATAAGTGTGTAAATCAATTTATGAGACCTGATATTCGGAATCTGAAAAGGCAAAGTGATATTAATCTTAATCTTCCTTCAAATAATTTTTGTGGGTTCATATTTGAATTTCAGGTAGTCATTTTAATGCTTCTCTAAGAAAGGATTGTTGAAAATGCTGTTTGATTTTCAGTGTTCACATAATCTATTGTAAACTTCATGGAAATAATTATGAAAGTCACACGATCTGGCTGTTACTAACGTTTTGGATTGGCAGAGATGTTTTAAAATTGAACCACGAACATCTCATGTTTTATACCTGTGGCTCTTATAATTAACTTCTTGTTTCATGAAATGTTAATAATGTCTTCTTGTGTAATATCTGACAGAACTTGACAATATTGATTAAGTTTTAATTTGGTTCTGAAAGTAAGCATTAGTAGAGTCAATAATCCAGCAGGGAGCTTTCAGGAACTGCTGAGAAGTTGATTACTGGTGTATATGCAGTTTTGCCTGACCATGTCCAAAATATATGCACCTTTAGCCATCTAATAATGTAGCGAAGTGTTATTTATCTGCATTTGATTTGTTTCCCTTTTCAAAAAAATTGCAGGCTTTGAATTTGATCTTACTCACATCATCAGAACTATCTGAGATTAGAGTTCTTTTGAAGCAATCACTTGTAAATCCTGCTGGGAAGGATTTATATGTTTCTTTGTATGCCTCGTGGTGTCATTCTCCAATGGCGATTATAAGTCTTTGCTTCTTAGCTCAGGTATGTATTTATAACTTGGTTTTGATTGCAGCAACAATAACCAAGTCTTCTCCCACCAGGTGGCACTGGCTTGGTTTTGATAATTTGAATTTAAGGTTCTCTTACAAATGTGCATCAAATGACGTATTCACACGTGTACTTTTTGATTAATGTGTATTTGTGTACAAGTGCTTAGATTTATTTGGATTATGTGTGTATTTTTTTTAATATAAATTATTTTCCTTGACAGACTTACCAACATGCGAGTGTTGTGATTCAATCTCTGGTAGAGGAGGATATTAATGTCAAGTTCCTTGTACAGCTGGATAAATTGATTCGTTTGCTGGAAACTCCGGTCTTTGCTTATCTTAGATTGCAGGTGATTAATCATAAAATCTACACAGCTTTCAGTGTTATTAAAGTACACAGACAGTACATGTACACTCTAATGTTTGTAACATGTGATGTTTAGTTGAGTTTTTTTTTTTTTTTTTTAATTTGTTTGTCTTATGTACCGAAATGGTTATTTAATTTTTCAGCTTCTAGAACCTGGAAGATATACATGGTTATTTAAAGCACTGTATGGTCTTCTGATGTTGCTTCCTCAGGTACATCCTCACATGATTCATATTTATCTACAAATTAGTGCTTCAAATTCTTTTTTGAATGTATTAACACTCATAAATCTTGATGATAGACATGGTTTGCTGTTTTTATTGACTCTTCATT
This sequence comes from Cicer bijugum, assembly GCA_037974875.1. NCBI lineage: Eukaryota > Viridiplantae > Streptophyta > Magnoliopsida > Fabales > Fabaceae > Cicer > Cicer bijugum. The sequence goes on along the minus strand of JBBPBT010000036.1, from coordinate 11,531,220 downwards.
TTATTACCAACTTATGCAGCAAAGTGCTGCCTTCAAGATACTACAAACTCGTTTAAAAGCCGTGCCATCATATTCCTTCAATGGTGAGCAATTGAAAAAAATATCCTCTGGGAACCCCTATCAATTTCTCCATCACATGTCTGGTGGATCTCATATCACAGAGGATGGCGATGTATTCATGGACAGTGGAAACTCACACAATGGAATAAACTTTGTTGCAAGGCTACAACAGTTTCAGCAAATGCAGCAGCAGCATCGTGAACATTTTCGAACACAGGCACGGACACGCAGAAATTCCAACTCACTATTAAAGGTTGTTGACTCATTCTGCATGTTAAGTATAAACTCTAGAGATTAGGCAAAGGTGCAGTGTACTTAGGGCCTGTTATTGGTTGACTAATTTGAATTTATTTACTAGCATACGCATTTGCGAGACTGTTTGAGAGAACTTATGAAAATAGATTATGATATGTCAATAAGCTGTTTTCAGCTTATTTTCATAAGTTCTCTACAATAACTTATGGAAACAGTTTTAACTATATTACATCTTTTTCTTATATAAATAGCTTATACAGAAGCACTTTTATGATAAACATGTATATTATAAATGTTTAATTTAGCTGTTTATGCAGGAGGAGGCACAAAAACAAGAAGAACCAAGAAGACCTCATTTGAGTGAGCTTTATGTACCTCCAAGATCATCCAAGAGAGCTAGCTAGCTAGCTAAAATGATATTGAATCATCAGTCTTATTATGCACTGATCCAATCCCAGTGTATGTGTATTTGAACTTTGAATGGGATTGGGTATTGATTTGTAAAATTGTAAATCATAATAGTAGCTCCTTTTATTCTGCTGCTACTTATCATCATAGAAGAAAGTTGGGATGGTGAAAAATGGATTCCGGAATGAAGATAAAACTTGGGCTTTGCCGGGACAGGCTGGGCTATTCTTTTGACCTTGTAAGCGTAAACAAGTTAGACACCCACATGGTTCTGTTGTTTTTGTTGAAAACCGTGTGGGACACAAGGGATACTTCATTACTTTATTTTAGGAAAAAGTTGTTTATTGTTAAGTACCTCTTTTTCATGTGGCTTTATGCATATAGTATATGATAATAAAGCAATTAGATGCTTGCTTAGTGTCTAAGTTGGCGTACTGCAAGTGATTTTGTATTTTGTTTGATTTCATTATTACTTCAGGATGATTTGATGGGCAGTTTAATTTAATATTAATTAAGTAGTTCATTTTCATAAACGAGTATTGACTTGGAAGCTTGTCAATATTTACTAACTGTAATTCTAAAAATGTCTGAAATAAATTTAAAATCCTCTTCAAAAATAGTCGATGTATAGTTTATTTAGATGTATTTGAAAGATTCTATGTAAATAAATAAATAATTTATCATATATTTATAAGTTGTTATTAGCTTATATAATAAACAAATGTTTGACTAGTGTTTATATTGAAAAACTCGTTAGAATGAGGATTTCTTTTGACTGAATAAACTATTGAAGAGAGTGAAACAGAAAGTAAAGAGAAAAAAAATAGATTTTTTTATATTGTTTGAATTAATAGAAAAGAAAAAGAAAAATAGTTCTACCTGTTTAGCTGATGAAAAGTTTAAGCAAAAAAAAGACGAATGATAGACATAATTTCTTTTTTAATCTTGAAAATTGTGAAAAATAAATCTTCCATGTGCATGGATAAAATTGAAAACAATGATTTGACCCTTTAAAATGTGTTTTCTCTCCATTCAAGAAAAACAATACTGATGTAAACTTTATATAAAAAATTTTGCTCATTATTTTCTCTGTACAATCTGATTATTAATTATAATCACAGACATTGCCAAGTACAGCCTAAAACTTCTAGCAGATAAACTAGAGAGATGAATCCTAGTAAGCAAACAGTATCACTAAGGAAACTCCTCTTGTTTCAGTTAATAGGCGGAAAGTCGAAATATTGTGTTGTGAAGAAACTTTAGTACACTCCAAATGAATTCTGATCCATAATGGACCGACTTTTAACAACCAATGATATATTATAAAATCATAATTACTATAATTTTATAATATATCAATACTTGTAATAAGTTGTCCACAGTGGATCGGAACTTATTTCGGACCATACTATACACATCCTCCATCCAATGTTGTATTGTGCGGTAACGCACAATCACTATCTTACAAAGCATATATCTTCTCGATGTCCGAATTGTATTCATCATCCAAATCCGATATATTTGCAGAGTAAGACCATGAGAAGGATTTGCTTCCACTTGCTCTCTTGATTCGTCTCTGAGAATCACTGCGGAAAATCCCAAAATGTTGTCGAAAAACAAAGTAACACATGCTTGCTAGAGTCCCAACTAAAATTGGTGTCCCTACAACAGTTATGGTGATTGCCATCCATTTTTTCTTTCCAACAACCTCGAAAGCTATTGCAAGAAAAGCGCCACACGTGCAAGCACAAGCAGCCCACATCAGCTTGTTAACGACCGATACAATCTGCTTTTGAGCTCTTGTGTCCCAAGCTACCAAAGTGATTTGAACAACAACAACTGCAAGAGAAATGAAAAGAGAGGTAGAATTCAAGAGACAAAAAACTTGGAATCCTACATGATCAGCTATGTAAGATTTTCCTGTCTCTGATCCTTTAGTTATATATTGACCGGGCAAATTGAATATAGCCAAGAATGCTATTGAGGCGAAAAGGACTGCGACCACTGTGACAGAGTTAATGGTGTTTTGAACGGCTTCTCTATGAAGTTTCTTCAATTCCTTAGCTATGCCAGAAACTCGTCGCCGAGTTTTTTCGTTTTGGATGAGTTGTGACTGAACCTCATGCTTTATGTCACTTACTGTTCTTTTAAGTTCCATAGCTTCATCCACTTTACCAACATGTCTTGCATATTTGGCACCGTATTCTGCGAGGGCTTCTTGGATTTCTAAAGCTGAAGTTCCATATGGAAGTTTATCTGCTAAATCCAAGGCTGTTTCCTTTTGCTTATTGATGGCATTGACATCCAAAGATGCATAGCTTAGCAAAAGGATCACTATCTGACAAAAGAATCATGTGTCAGTAAAGAAAGAAAAAATAAAAATTGAGACGAAGAATTATTGCTACAAAAGACAGGCAAATTATGAAAGAAAATAAGTATTCATTAATGTCACATTATGCATATAAACTAGTATTGAGAACCAGTGCAACACACAGAGAAATTCGTCAAAAGAAATCTACATTATTATAATCAATAATTTGGTGTACTCAGTTTTTGAAAAGAATCTAGAACTATATTTGGTTTCAGAGAATGAGTTTAACCTGCGATCGGCTTTTCCTCGTAGCCATGTGAAGAGCTGTGTTACCCTTCTTATCACGTTCGTTCAATATAGTAGGATCAGCCTGTAATATCTCCTCCACCACTGATGTACACTGTCCTTTGACAGCCATATGCAATGCAGTTTGACCTTTTTTATCTTTGATGCAGACAATTCCTGGATCCCGGGAAATAAGTGCTTTCACAATTCGAAGGACGCCGTACCTAACAGCATTGTGTAGCGCAGTTTTTCCGTTTTTCCTGACTATAAACATGGAGCTGACATCAATATCCAAAATAGCACTCACCACATCCAGGTGGTCTTGAACTGCAGCAGAATATAAGGGGCTGGTGTTTGAGGAGTCGCATAACTTACAAACCTCAGGCCAGACACTCAAAATCTCCCTCACAATATCTGGAAAAAGTTAGACAATAGTATCGTGATTGAAATACTTAAATTACGTACATCAACAAACCAAAAAAACATATTAACCAGAACATGATGATACTTCATTCACTTCATAGGCTTACATTTTAAAAGTCAAACCAAAGCTATCTACCATCCTTAAAAATTCAATAGGTGTCATCTCATGATTTTGGTGCAATAATCGATCCTTGATGCATTTCTAATTGATAGTAGTTTCTTATCAAAAGAATGGAAAGAAAGTAAAATATTTTGTATATTCTATCATTGTCTACCAGTGTTGCCCCATTCCAGTTAAGTAAATATTAGTTAAACCATACATCTATTCTGTGATAGGAACAGAAAGATCTACCCAGAAAATTTAACATAAAAAAATTTTATTTTTAGTCTTATTCATTCCAAAATTCAAAAGATGTACAAAGCCATGCAAGCTGAAGAACAAAAGTTTCAAGAGAATTTTACATGACTTTTTGTTTTTTAAAAAAAAACTTATGTGATTTGAAGTTAAGTAACCAAGTAATGGGACTCAACTGAAACAATTTTTTGTCAAACTTTATTTGTCTATCCCAGCAACCTCTAAATTATGAAAAGTCTCTTTTCTCGGGGGTTAAGACCAAAATCTGAGAATCAGAAGGTTAAAACAAAAAAAGATTAAGAGCAACACACAAGACACAGTTCACCCAATAATAGCAATAGCCAGCATAACCAACCCAAAGCAAAAAAAAAAAAAAAAAGGAATAGGTAGAATGAATACCCAAATTGCCCCGCTTAGCAGCAACATGAAAAGCGTTCATATCAGACTTGGACCGAATCTTTAGAACCTCAAAATCACACAATTGAAGCAAAAAGCTGAAAACTTGTTTCAAGTTACGCTCTGCAGCTATGTAAAGTGCTGTTTCTCCATGATCATTCTGAAGACACATCAAATCAGAAACCAACATCGATGATGATGATGTTGATGATAACCCATTATCATTATCCTCCTTCTTCAGCTCTTCCACCAACTTCTTTAACCCATCAAGGTCTCCAGATCCAACCATGGAAAAAATTGATTGATGGGTCATGAAACGCAGAGTCTTCGACTCCATCACAAAAATAAAAAGATGATATTTTTTTCTTTGTTTTTCAGTGTTTTAGTTTTGGGTTGAAAGGGTGAAATTTGTTTACTATGTAGTAATGAAGTTGTAGAAGAAGAAGAAGAAATATAGAGAGATAATACAATAATAAATAAATAAAGATGATATATGAATGATGATAATTATAAGTTGGAGCACTATAGTCAGATTTTGAAAGACTTGAATCTTACCTGTTCATACTTTTAAATAAAATGACCGCTAAATATAAAATTGAATATAAAATAATTATTGAGTGATTATTTAATTAATAGATAATAAAATCGGAAATAATATTATTAATATAATAATAAAAATAATATTAATAAATAATAAAATATATATAGGTTGATATGTAAAATCTAATAGCTTTTTTATAAGTTTGAGTCGGACCTATTTAAATAAATAGAGTTTAGTCTTTTTATTAAATAGGTCAAACTATAGAATCTGAACGGCCTAGCCTATTTACATCATGATAATGATATGAATGGATGCAATGCAACAAGTGGTGATTCTCGGTCGCATTCAATTATTATTTTTTACAAATTATAATCAATTATTGATTGATTAATTGAAAGGTGTAATGTATTGGTGTAGTGAGGTCTTTTTTTGTACACATAAAATCCAACTGCTTTTGACTTTCACAATGAGACAATAACACTACTACTGTGCAATGCTAATTATTATTTAATTAAATTAAGTAATTGGACATTAATCTCATTGCCTAGCAAAAACATAACAGATTATTTAAGATTTAGTTTCTATCCTTCTCACAAGGTTGTGTGTAAAAAAAAAGAAAAATTTTTTTTACAAAAAAATTTAAGATGAGGAGGTCTTTAAATTATTTTAAAAGAATATAAAGAGAGTGATAATACGATAAAAAATTAGATGTATAAATAAGAAGACATGTTAGATTAAAAAAATTAACCGTGTATAAATGTCATCATTATAAAAATTAAAAAGTTATCGATTGAAGTTTACAAAGATGGTCGGTTATTTTGCTTCTTTTATTACAACTTATTCAAATTTTAAATTTGGAAAGTGACAAGCTGTTTGTAAATTTTTTATAGCAGGCAATTATCATTTACTGAATAATTTTATTTTGACTCGTCTCATTTACTTTATAACTTAATGACAATAACCTTGTTAACTTGACCTAAATTATCTATAATTTTACTGCCAACTATAAAATATAATTAAATAAGTGAGTTTTTTAAATGAGATTGTCAAATCCTGTAATTGTTAGCTTCAATGTATTTGAATAGTATTATCTATATTTAAAGATTAGAAGGGAAATAGAAAACGACAGTTAAATACAATTCTTTTCTCGTCATATTTATTAGGTATTTATATAATGCAGACGCGTAGCATGTTTAATAGATATTATAATTTATAAGGATTATTATATAAATGTGTCTCAATCACTTTAACAATATGAAATTTTCAGAAAACTATAAATGAGTTATCTTAATCGTAATTTTTATTTCGTACAATTCAGGCTACTTCAAATTCCAAAAAAAAGGTGTTGGATTGAAAAAACTAAAAACATGGAAGAAAAAAATTATTCAAAAAGAGATAAATGACGACTGAAAATTTTTATTACATGTTTATGGGGGGTTATGAGGAAGAACTGCAAGTATACAAAAAATCTTACGAGTTTTATTTACTATATGAAAATTTAAAGTGCACCTTTAATTTGGTGATAATAAGGGTGTCTATCCCTCTGGAATTGGCTAGTTGTTCTCGTTTATCAATTATTAAAGAAATAAATCCCACCTTCGATTTTGGTTTTTTCCCTTCAATCAACAATGTTAAAAAGTTTTGTACCATTAATAAAGAAGCTGGAGGATAACTATTCAACAGCTAAAAAGCTTGAAACGTTTTCCTTATACTAATAATACAAATAAAAATAAATGGTTGTAAATTACTACCGTGGTTTATTTATAAGAAACTCTGCATCTCCAGTTAATACCTTTAGACTTCAGATTTATCAAAAAAAAAAGAAAAAAAAAAAGCAAAGGCAAGACAATAAAGGCCTGCTATCTTTCTAAAAAGATGAAACTGCAAAAGGTTTCACTTTGGAACTAAAAACATTATATGAGAGCTACTTTCATCTCCTTTATTTCTAAAGAAACACACGTGTCTAGAAGTATGCTTCCAAACAAAAAAACACAACTGTTTTTGCCTGAAAGAATACTTCCAGAGAGCAAAAAAAAAATGTTTTTTTGGAAGTGTAGCATGTGAAAGGTGAGAAAAGAAGTTCCCCATGATATTGGCTGATAGTAATAATAAGGTCCATTAAAATAAAAGGTCCCTTTAGTTCATTCCACAGAAGAATCGGTGTTCATTCACAAGTTATAATAATTTAAGATTAACATCTTGTTATTTTCTGTGGCTGTCTAATGGTCTATTTTTTTGATTATAGTACAATAAACAAAACAAACAATACAAGTTTTGCAAGACTTGGATCCATGCACAGGCCAACGGAGTAACTTATGATAAAAGTTTAGAAGTGTTTAATTTAATATATTAATCAACCTCGTAAAGAATACTTCTTCCCAGTGAATGGCTGGAATTTATCTTCTTCTTTCTCTTTAGGGGGCTCTTGTTTTGCTTTTGCCTCATTTTCCTGCCAACAGAGAAAATGGAAAACTTAGCAGTCCATCAATTACAACTGAGAGGATAGGGGGAATCTGAGGGTAACAATAAGCATATAACTTAGAGTATGTTTGGATTTGAGTTTAGTTTGATACTCTGATGTAGTGCCACTGTGATTTTGACCAGTGTTATCAAATAGCAGCTACAGCGCTATAGCATAGCGGAATTTAGACAAATCGCTATTGCTTCATGGTACACTATATAGTACAAAGTGTTGTCAAAAGGTTACTGTTGCGCTATAGCACTATAGCATATCAAGATTTGAACAAATCGCTATTTTCCGCGATTCACAATTGACAATCCTGATTTCGACAAAAACTATACTTTGCATGTTCAACAAAATCACAGTATCACCGTGATTTTGTCAAACTCAGTGTATTTCCAAACATTTACCTAAATGTTAGAAAGAAGCAGTCTCAGGCAGCAGAATTACCTTTCCGGTCTCTTTACTGCGGTTTGCAGTGGCCCCGAACACAAGCTTGCCCTGTGTTTGAAGAGCATTATTTTGTGAACTAGAAGCTGTGGAAGACTGTGATTTGACATTAGGAATTCCAGTATTCTTGTCCTTGGACCCTGAAGAAGAAGAAGAAGAAGAAACTGGTGGAGGCTGATAATTCAAAGGTTTTCCATCCAAGCGTCTCCCAGATCCAGAAAATGGGTTGAACTTGGGTTCAGTTTCAGCAGGGGTTTCTTTTTCTGTAAAAGGAGGAACAAGAGTTGTCAGTCTTGATAAAAGAAAAGTATTTAATATTGACATTGAATTGCATCTCTGCAATGTACACGTGACCTTCAACTAGAATAACACATTATTACAGCAATATCTTCAAATCTCAGCAAAAGTTCGAAAACCAGATAGTGTTTTTCATAAATGCATTTTTCACATTCCAAAGTAAAAAATAAAACTATTTTTTCTGATACAGTATCGTCAAAGAATTCCCCCACCAATACTAGCTCCTACTTACAAAAATAAACTTACACTTCATGCTTCATAAAGATTGGATGTGTCCTTAATTAAAATAAACAGTCAACTAAAAATACGAAGAAGTGGAACAAGCATAATGTCGAATAATCTTTGTCAACTTAACAGAAACATGAACCAACAATCATTAACAACATCTCTTAAGAATATCAAACAAAAAACCATCTCTTACCTGCTTCTGGTGCCTTTCCAGCAGAACGTGGAGCAATGGGCTTTTCAGGTTCCTTGTAATCTAAGGGAGGGGCAAAGTCCACTTCACAGTCAGTTTCAATGATGCTTATAGCATTGGCAGGCTTGGATTCTACAATATCAATATAATATTTCTTGTTATTGTAAGCAACCATAATGCTATCTCCAGTAGTCAAGCAGGAAAAATTCCTCAACGTAGTTTCTAAGCTGCACGAAAAAAAAAAATTTATTCAATTATCCACAGAGATCTAATTCCAATGAGTGTTTGCAAGTAAATACAGAACTAATGGAGGATGTGAAGATAATAATTAAAAAACCAAACCCATTAGACGAAAAGAAAAAAAATACTTCCCTGAATCACTAATTGATATGAATTCATAGAAGACTTGTAACTGAATCTTGTTCCAAACCATATCAAAAATAATTCTATGGAATAATTAATTCTTACAACTAATATTGCAAAACACGTGTTAAGGAGCACGGATGCAAAAACTGCGCATCGTGCATCAAACTCTACATATCATTGTGTGTGGGTGTCGATGTATCGTGTATCTACTATCTAGTGAGATGGTTACTTTTATGATCAACATTACTTAAAAAAACCATTACTTACAGTTATTTGGTAGTCATGTGATTACTTAAAAAAACCACGTAACTATATGTTTTAATCTTGTACATTCATGGTTATATATAACACATCTGATGGTCTAAAAATTTTGTCCTCTCGTTAACTTGATTTGGTTCCACACGGCGCACACACACACACAAATATGTGTTTGAAGGAACGGGTATTCAACTTCAATCTTTGTCACTGTCTTGACTACAAACCAATGTGATAAAAAACCAAGCTTTCAACCAAACCACATTCTGTGAATCAGTGTGACTTATTGATGAAGTAGGTGAATTCAATTGCCAAATCGCCATGTAAATGTTCTTCAGAGATAAAAGAAATGGCATCATAGTAGATGACAAGTCAATGACATAAATATGGCCAAATAAGGGGGGAGCCTTAGAACAACGGTCAGATTGGCCACTGCATGACTCAAAGGTCACAAGTTTTAGACGTGAAGCAGCCTCTTGCAAATAAGGTAAGGCTTCCTACAATATATTCTCAATGGATCCAACTCTTCCATGGACCGGACTGCATCTTTTTGTAAATAACTATCAAAACCATACCAGTATACAAGCCTTTGGCCGAGGGTCAGGTCCAACTAAATTTCAAATCTCAAATTAGCACCGAACCTGTGGACCAGTTCCTATGAAAACTAAAACCAAGAGTACATGTTGGTTAAAACGAAAATGAACCTACAAACTTAAGTTAGTATTCTGGGTGAGAGTGGGCCACAGTAACAATCACTAGATCTACATGACATCAAACAGCATGGCTATCATTGAAAGACGAAATGAAAGGAATGCTTCACATTTACAAAATTGGAAGATGAAAAGTATTTAAGCTACAGAATTGTATCCTTGCAAGAGGTATTCGTAAGTTAGGAAATGTCATAGCTTTATTCAACTAAAATAAATAACATTGACTCACATAGCCTTTGGATTGGAAATATCCAAGAAGTCTTTTGTGTGAGGCTGTAACTTAACATATGTTCCCTTTGGAAGTGTCACATTTTTCACTCTTACAATGTCCCCCTCTTGTAAAAGCATGTTCTCCATCATCTGTATAATAAACCATGAAATTAAAAGAAGTCAAAACTCAAAGGAGGACCATATTAGTGGAAACAAGCTTACAAGCATGTTCACAAACAATTACTTTTCAATGCCTACCCAGTATGGCATGTATATCATGCCTTCCTCTGCAATGAACTCCAGAACACCACAATGAGAAACCCGCTCAGCAGCATCATTCCGAAGTTCAAACAGCATCGGATAATCAATATGCAGAGATGCTGCAAATTAAACTTGATATTAGTATTGAAAACTCATAAATAAGATACATATTATTCATCTGGGAAAAGAATGCAAAATGGATAACAGGACATAACTAACCTAGACGATCAAGGGCTGATGGAGGCATTATAACTGAAGCACAACAATAATTTAATTTCCACATTAGACAGGAACATAGAGAACAAGAGATTCCAAAAATTCAGATATAATATGGACATTGAAACTTACTTTTGTCGCCACTTTCAAGTTGGGGCTGCAGGATTGAGATGCAAAAAATAATAAGACAGAAAAGTTAGAATTGTTATTCATATATATTTGGTTTAAACTTTAAAGAATATCACAAGTCTCGTATAGTAACTACATGATATAGATATTAAGGACGTTACAATTGGGTATCTTCAGTTTTTTCTTTAGATTTGACATTTCATGCTTCAATCTTGTTGTTAATTTTATGAAATATTTGGTTTAAACTTTAAAAATGTCACACCCCTCATACATTAGCTTTTAAAGATCAAAGCCACTTTTATTGAGTATCTTTAGTTTCTTTCTTTAGATTTGACATTTCATGCTTCAACGCTCTACATTTTCAACAAGCTTCCAAATCTTGGTCTTCCACTACTATCAGCTGGTATTTAAGGAAATCTGAAGTAGAGGTAATAATTTTGAACTTAAGGTCAAAATGAGAGCTCAATATGCATTAACAAAGTTGACAATTCTGCTCATTATTCTATTTTTCTAAATTAAATGTTAGTTTCTCTTAACAAGTCCAAACTTTGGGCCTATATTTCATTTAATAATAAATATCAGGTGCAAAATTTTAATTTAATTTCAATAAATTAAGTTTATATCAAATATATTTTGATTGAATCACCAAATATTGATTCTTTTTTATTCAAAAACCCACTGTAATTAGGGTCTTGGCTCTCCATTAGGTCCACAAGGGTATCCCCACAACTTCAACCCGTTCGACCTGCTACGGGGCTAATTCTGCTGGGTAGACCATCAAGCAATGTTTTCACAACTGGACTGGACCAGCCGAGGTTGGTTCTGAGCCGGTCAGGTCATTAAAACTGGTAGTCTGAAAGCACCGGCGAAATACTTTTTGGACCACAGTCATAACCACAGAACCAGTGCAGTAATTACTGAGGAGAGACCGTGGTACTCGATCACTGTGAAAGTAAAGTGAGGAGAGGTGATGAGGTGATAACTGAACATTGGAAAGGGGAATCACAGACATGGCCGTCTTTTGGTGGTTTTGTCGATAACGATTTGCTTGTATTGCTTCCATAAAAAGAGTGATTCACAGTTCTGCTTTGAATTTGAAAGCGCCGCAAAAATGGTTTCCCGGCATACAACCGCGGACGCTTCTTTTTATTGTTCTTACTTGTCATTAGGGTTCGTGGAGCCGTGGTTAAAACATATTTAATAATTACATTTTATTCCTTTTTATATAAGCAAAATTATTTGATTTTAAATATTCTTTTAATAATTACATTTTATTCCTTTTTATATAAGCAAAATTATTTGATTTTTCATATTCTTAGCTTCAATTAGTGTTGTCATTTACAATGCAATAATTAATAAAAGTAAATTAAACAAGTTAAAATTAATACTGAATGAAAAATAATCACATTTAACCTTTTAAAATTTAACACCATATATTTATTATTTATCATTTTATTTATTAACTGGTTCAACTGGGATTAAATGGGTTGAACCAATTAAACCATGATCAAGAGATCAAGCCGGTTTTAAAAGATTGCACACGAGAATTAACATTTCGGATTTTGCAACCTCCCAATAGGGATGCCTCTGAAGTATCGAACTCGGATTCTCTTTTTTTGGGTCAAAGTCCGTAATCACTCCAACCAAACCATTTTTTAATTTATGATAAACAAAACCTATTAAATAAATAAGGAAGCTAACATAAAATACCATCTACATTTTCAATTTCTATGTACATAATATTAGAAACAGAAGCCTGAGAGGAATGCTAACCTTTTCAATAAAAGAAGCAGGGTAACATCGATATGTCTGCTCAAATGATGTCCCGTGATATCCATATCCATCAAAAAACTGCGACAAGCATACAGGCAGCAGTTAAATCGTATTATGCAACAAATATCCCCACAAGTATTGATGAATTAATTTACAGTTTTGTGTGTTGCAAGGGGAAAAGCATAACTAATGCTAATGATGCAGGAAAACAGAGGGACTGAAATATATAGAAAAAGTAAATTAAACAAGGAGATAATTGGTATAAAAATGTCCATTTTAAGTTTTCACTTATAGTTACAAAAACATCATCTTATTTCACATTCTTTCCCATTGTCAAATATTTGTACAAGAAATTATATAATTTGTAAACAGAAAATCGAAACAAACGACACATTCTTAAACATAAAATGAAAAGACCCTTAACATTTGTAGGAAGCATACCATTTTCTACTGTGCTGATTAAAACACCAAAGTATCAAGCCTCCAAACTCCCTGTCAGAGCAATCTTCAGCATATGAGTAACTTATAGATAGAGACAAACATATAATATAAATCATCAACATCAATTAATAAATTAGAAGGGACTCAGGGTGGGTCTTCGGAATTTTTGTGCCCTAGACAAATTAAACATTCATAGATACACTTAGAACCAAACCTAGCAATCGAGATATACTTAGAAACCCTAATTCAAGTAAAATTGAAATCAATCAATCCTAACAGCTGAAAATTGAGAGACTTATAAACTACATAACACAACACAACACATAAAAGGCAGTTAGAGATTGAAGTGGCAGACGTGTGAAAACGAAGAGATCTACCCGCGGCGACGGACGTGCTGTGGAAGATGCGGTGGCGAAGGAGGTACAGACGACGATGCGGCAGCGAGAAGCAACTATAGACTGAAACGCTGGACTATGAGTTTAAAACGCAGACATAGTTTTTATTCTTTTAATATAGAGATTCGTTTGCCTTAAAAAATAAATAAATAAATAAATAAATAAATAATTATATAGTAAAATCTTGGATTTTTTTATCAATATATCCTAGTTTTTAGGATTATTAATCAAAATTCTCCCATTTTTTTATTTGGTTACTAAAATGTCCTACTTTTTAGGCTAGTATGAGGTCATGGAGATGCAACCTTCCAAAAAGATTTTACAAATTTGTTTAAATATATAATTGTTAAATAATACATTAATAAATTATATTAATAACATGAAACAAAATACATTAAATTAATTAAAAAATACATCTTATTAATGTCCACCGAAATGACCTCCAGTTCCACATCTAGGATTTCGTCGAACTCGTCTAGTCCTTTGAACGAGTTGAGGTTCTTGTGGTTCATCTTGATCATTATCGTGAACGTTAGTTCTAGGTGGATTAGAACCACTACCAACTTCCATATAAGTTTGAGACGGATTATTATACATGGAGTCAAACACAACATAAGCCGACTTAGGAGTTGTGTACTGAGTTCCAAACAAATTATAGAAAAACTCACTTTCTGTTGGATGACCAGGGGTTGGTATTTCTGGAACTGGAACGTAGTACTAAGTCGCTGGTGGATATGAAATTTCTGTAGTAGGGATGTGTATGTGAGGTGATGATAGAGACGGTTGTGTCATATTTTATTGTTGTGGGTTTGATTGGGAGGTCAACGGAACATAAGAATATGACGGTGGTTGCAAATGAGGATCGTAGAGATATTGTTCGACCGATATAAATAATTTGGTGTGTTGTCTAAACCAAATCATATATTCTTTGATGTGGCATAAAATACCTTCTACGATCTTTGATGTGGCATAAGGATATGAAGGTGGTTGAATTTCTTCCCTCCAAACCCAATTTCAATTATCATCAACCACATGCCTCATGTCGACCTCATGGTACACTCTCATGTCCTCAGGTGGTTGTGGTATTTGTTGATTGAAGCCAAACTGAAGTGTGATCATATATGTATGATATTTTTCAACAATATGATAACAATGCAGATAGGTACATGCAATCCAAGTGACCATCTCTTCTTCTGAAACTTCATGTTGGAGCATGAGATAAGGTATCCAATATAACTGATTTAAAAAAACAAGCTAAAGTAATTATAACAAGTATTAAAAACAAAAATATTTAAAAAGTTCAAATAAATGTGAGTGAATATATTACTTCGTCAACCATCATGGATCAATTGTTTTTCGGTATCCTTCTATGTCATTATGAGGAACTTTACCGAAATTTGGACCACCAGAATTAAGTCTGTCGAATATATTAACAATAAAAATTATAATAAAATTAGTAAAATGGAAAATGGTAAGTAGTTGGTTTTAAAAAAAGGAAAAAATAAAATAAAATTTATTTGCAATAGTTACCTTTGTGCAAGTGGAAATATTCATGGATTTAGTGATTTTGGAGCGACACAAGACAAACAATATCATGCTCAATTTTGCAACAACAATGCACATCCTCCCATAGGCATTACATCGGGTTTCGTTGCAACACATAGTTCTCTATATAGTGTAGCTAAAACAGTTGAAGCCCAATTGTATTGAGATGTTTTTTTGTAAATCTCCTAACAGTGAAAGATATTTTAAATGTACCCGATTGTTGGATTTGTCAGGTATCAATAACTCTCCGATCATACGTAGGATGTATGCTCGACAAAATGCTTGTTTTTCTAATATAGATGCATTTTCACCAACATCGTCAAACGTATCCTTAAGTCATTTTAATTTAATAGAATTACCTTTTGTTGCCTCTTGAGGTGGGATAAATCCTAAATAATCTTCACAAATTTCTTTAACGTTCACAAAATTTGAACCACTAACAGAAAAACCAGAAACATTCAATCCTAAATTGTAGTATACATCTTCCAAATTTATTGTGCACTCACCTATTGGAAGATGAAATGTGTGAGTTTGTGGTCTCCATCTCTCAATCATAGCAGTAATGAGACCAACATTTAGTTTATAATTTTCGAGTTTAATCATTTCACCGAAGTCGACCTCTTTCAAATATGGTAACATTGCTTCATTTGGTTTTTTATTGACGTTACTGTGACATTTTAGTTTATCCTTTAAGGGTGACTGAAATTAACAAAAATAAAATAAGTAAAATACAATACTTGAAAATACAATAAAATAAAATAACATAAAATACAATACTTTAAAATAAAATAAAATAAAATAACATGATATGTACAAGCATAATGCAAGTTGTGAAAGTGGATCCTTCAATCAAGTGACAGTCATTATTGCTGAGATTCAGACTTTGCACATCTACACATTTACTTATAGAAAGGTCTGGAAGGGAAAAAATAAAGCAATGGAACAAATTTATGGCAATTGAGAAGAGTCTTACAATCAACTCCCACAATAGTTGTTGGTTATGCAAACATTTGCTATAGAAACCAAAATTGAAATAGAAACATTCCCAACTTATCATGAGAGTAGTTTGATAAAAGGGATAAGGATTTTTCATAGACTATTTTGGGCTTTTGCTCTGTGCATATCTGCGTTTAAATTCTGCAAACTGATCATACAAGTTGACGGGACTTGGCTGTATGGAAAGTACAAAGGAACTCTATTGGTAGCAGTTGCACATGATGGGAACGGCAATGTAATTCTTATTGCTTATGCTTTTGTGGAAGGTGAGACAAAAGAAGGTTGGAGTTTCTTTTTGAGAAATTTGAGAAAATATGTCAATTCACAACTCAACATTTGTATGATTTCAGATAGACACGAATCAATTAAGAGTGTTTATAATAATCCGAATAATAGATGGCAAGATCCTCCGTCAAAGCATATATTTTGTGTCCGACATATTTCACAAAATTTTGCAAGGGAATTTAAGGACAATGCTTTGAAGAAAAAAGTTGTTGCTATGGGTAATAATTTCATTCTTAATTTTTATAATTAGTGTAATTTTTAATAATTTTTTTCCTAAATTATATAATTTGTGTTATAATATTTTGTCTACTATTTAAATACAGGTTACTCGATCAATGTGCCCGCAGAGAAATCAACATAGTAAACTCGGAGGCTTTGGAATGGTTAGACAACATACCTCGACAAGATTGGATTCAAGCATTCGATGGAGGTAGCCGTTGAGGGTCAAATGACAACCAACCTTGTGGAGTCAATTAATAAAGTATTAAAATGCATGCGCAACCTTCTCATCACTATTCTGGTCCAATCAACTTATTTTAAAATAGGGACCCTGTTTCCAACCATGGGAAAACGACACGCGTCAATTTTAGCTTCTGGTCAGGTATACACAGAAACTTGCATAAATTTTATGAAATTGGAAATAAGCAAATCCAATAGTCGTAGAGTGGATAATTTTGATCAGAACAATTATACTTTCATGGTCCACGAGACAGTAGTTCCAACGAAAGGACGACCAATTGATAACTTCAGTGTAAATCTTCCTAACAAGTGGTGCGATTGTGGAAAATATCAGTGTAAACCTTCCAATAATCATAGCAGCATGTTCTAGCGTAAAATATGATTATTGGAGCCTTATACCTGATGTTTACAAAGAGGAAACGGTACTAAAAGTCTACGACGAAGCCTTCCCACTCATACCAAACAAAGGATATTGACCACAATATGAAGGTATTAAGCTGTATCACAATCTACTAATGCGGAGAATTAAGACAAATCGTCCAAAAAGCAAACGCATTAGAACTGAAATGGACAATACAGAAAGAGTACCCAAAAAATGTGGATTATGTCGGATACCTGGTCATACTAAGAAACATTGTCCAAAAACTGCTGACACATGTACTCAAATTTGATGGATAATTTTTATTTAATGTATTTTTTTAAAATTTATAATATGAATTTTCTATTTTAATTTAATGTATTGTGTTTCATGTTATTAATGTAATTTTTCTTATTAATGTATTTTCTTTTAAATTTATAATATAATTTACTGTTTTTAATTTTAATTATTTTCAATAGTTATAATATTAATTTCCTATTTTAATTTTAATTATTTTTAATTTACTTATTATTATTTTTAATTTAATTATAATTATTTTTAACTATAATAATTTTTAATAATAATGATTAATAATAATTATTATTATTTATTAATGTATTATTATTATTATTTAACAATTATATAAAATATATAAAACCATTTAAAAAAAATTGTAAAATCCTTTTGGGAGGTCGCATTCTCTTCCAGCGACCTCTTATTAGGGAAAAAAGATTTGGTCTTTGACAAGTCGTACCCTAAAGAGAGTTTTCAAATAAACTCTAAAAAATAAAACATTTTGATAACTAAATTAAAAAGTGGAAATTTTAGTTAACAATCTTAAAAATTAAGATATATTAAAAATTAAGATATATTTTTTAATATATATTGATAAAACATCTTAAAATCTTCCTAGCAAGAAAAAGTTGATACGGGACCAAAAATATTAAATTATTGTCCTTAGCAAAATAATTCAACATTACAAATTATCAAATCACCAATAAAAATGTTAGACGTGACTATTTTGATAAGTACAGTATAGTTTTGTAATTTTGACAGTTTCGATAAAATTGTTATGGGTCTGGACTTTAGATATTTGGATTGGATATGGTTTGGACTTAAAAGAAAATTTGTCTCTTTTCTTTGAAAATTTTACTCCATACTCTCCCAATTATATCTATACTCTATTTTATGAATGAAATGACATTTTTGCCCTCTTATATATAATAAAATTTTAAAAAAATTGTGAACAAAAAAAATAAGTTTTTTTTACAAAACTTCCGGAAAACTTGGTTAGAAGTTTTCCGGTAAAGAAAAAGTACCCCGGAAAACTTGAAAAAAAAGTTTTTCAAAAGAATTAAATTTAAAAAAAATTTCTGTACCGGAAAAGTTGGTAGGAAGTTTTCCGGTACAGAACAATTTTTTTAAATTTAATTCTTCTATACCGGAAACTTGTGGATGAAGCTTTCCGGAACACAATTCTGTACCAGAAAACTTGGGTCTGAAGATTTCCGGTACACAAGTTTTCTCTTCTGTACCGAAAAACTTTTTTTTTCAAGTTTCCCGAAAGTTAGAGTGAAAAAAAAATTTAACTTTTTATTATGTAAAATAGTCAAAAAAGTTGAGGGTATTTTTGGCATTTTGAAAATTATTTGGGGGTACAGGGCTAATTTGGGGGTACAGGGTCAAATTTTCCTTTTCTTTTTGAGATATAAAACATGAACATGATATTTATGATTTAAAAATAAAAATTGGATATACTTAACTTTCAATCATGAATTAAAATTCTTTGGAAAAATAAATATTTAAAAGAAAAGTAAAAAAAAAAAAAAAACTCATCAAAATAAATAAAACAATCTGAGAAATTCAAACTCTGACGCAGTAGAGATGATTTTTGATGCAGTGCCAATTAAAGTGCTCATAAATTAAAACAAAGTTGATTAATAAATAGATCTTGTGACATAGAGCAAAATATTATAATGATTTTCGTGGTTGGACTTGAGATGGCCAGAAGAGGAGAAGGAAAGGAACACACTAGTGGTGGAATGGAAGATATTCCCGAGACGGGGAATTGAATGAAAAATAATAGAATAAATTACAATTTTAGTGTTTGAAGATATTATTATTTTAATCTCTAATTCAATAATTTAAAATATTTAAATTAGTTATTAAATAATTAAAATTTTAGTTAGTTTATTGTCTAATATTATAATAAATATATATTATTTTTACAATAAATTGTATTTTTAGAAATTTTTGTCATAATAAATTTATTTCTTTAAATACTATTTTGATGATTCAATAGTAAAAAGATAAATAATTTCAATAATTAAAATAGTGATTTATTAAAAAATAGTAGTTAGAGAGAAAAGGAGAAACAGTAATAACTCAATAATAATAGTAATAAAAAAACTGAGGTGTATTATCAATGGTAATGTGTACACCGAGAAACGAAAAAAGAGGAATGAAAGCTTAATTGTATCCCATTAAATATGATTGAATTTAAAATTTTAGATATGTTTGTTTAATTAAAATTAAGATGGTTATTTTTTATAATTAAGAATGTGTTTATATAATTTATAATAATAATAATAAATCAAATAATTAATTCAATTACACCATAAGTTGTCACCCATAAAAAATAAATTATCATATATTAGACAACTTTTTATTGATAAAAAATTTAAAATAATTATCGTATTAAATGCAAATTATAAATTATGAAATTTATCATTCAGAGGATAATAGACAAATTTTTATTGATAAAAAGTTCAAAATAATTATCTTATACAAGAAAAGTTATAAGAGATATTATTTATCTTTTACGAGATAATTTTTGATTGAATTATCATTCACGTGACAACTTTTGATTTATCATCTATAAAAGAAGTTGTTACTCGTAAAATTAAACTATCACATACGAGGCAAATTCTCGTTGATAAAAAATTCAAAATAATTATCTTACATGAGACAAGTTGTAAGTGATTAGATTTATCATAACGAGACAACTTTTGATTGAACTATTACACATGAGACAATTTTTTATTTACCAACTACAAAATAAGTTCTCACTGATAAAATTATACTATCATACACAATACAGGTTATCGTCGATAAAAAAATTTAAAATAACTAACTTACACTCGACGAATTATAAGTGATATGATTTAACTATCATACACAACAAATTCTCACATAAAAATCTAAAATAAGTATCATAAACGAGACTACTTTTGATTTATCGTCTACAAAATAAGACGTCACTGATAAAATTGAACTATTATATACATAACAAGTTCTCATTGATAAAAAATTCAAAAGAATTATCTTTTAGAGACAAGTTGTAAGTGACGAGACGTATCATTCACATGACAACTTTTGATTTATCATTTACAAAATAAGTTGTCACTTATAAAATTAAACTATTATACATGAAATAAGTTGTCATCGATAAAAAAAAATTCAAAGTAATTATCTTACATGAAATAAGTTGAAAGTTATATGATTTAACTTTCATGCACAAGACAAAAATTTCACTGATAAAAAAATTTAAAATAACTATCATACATGAGACAACTTTTGATTTTTTATTTATAATAAATTATTATTGATAAAATTAAATTATCATACACGAGATAAATTATTATCGTTAAAAAATTCTAAAAAAACTATCTTATACCAGACAAATTGTAAGTGGTGCGATTTATCATTCACATGACAACTTTTGATTGAACTATCGTACACAATAAAAGTTTGTTTGTATTTATCATCTACAAAATAAATTGTCACTGTTAAAATGATTTATCGTACATGGAACAAGTTGTAATTAATAAAAAATAAATTAAAATAATTATCTTACACGAGACAATTTGTAACTTGTAAGTGATATGATTTAACTTTCATACACTAGACAGATTTTTATCAATAAAAAATCCAAAATAACTATTATACATGAGATAACTTTTGACTTATCATATACTATAAAGTATTATTGATAAAATTAAACTATCATACACGAGATCATCGGTAAAAAATTCAAAATAATTATCTTACATAGATAAGTTATAAATGATATGATTTAACTTTCATATACGAGACAAATTCCCACACACAAAATTCAAATAACTATAACACGCATGACAAGTCTTTACTTATGAAATTAAAATATTATACAAGAGAAAATTTTCGCTGGTAAAAATTTCAACATAGTTATCATATATGACACAAGTTACTCATAAAAAAATATACGAGACAAGTTGTCACTAATAAAAAATCATTATTATACATTTGATAAGTTGACACTTATGAGAATCATTTTCAATGACAATAATTTTTAAATAATTATTATACATTAGACACTTTTACACTTTTTTTAAAATCATTTTATCCAAAGCAAGTTGACACTTTTGATTTAAGCTATCATAAATAGACATGTTATCAACAATAAAAATTTCAAAAAAATTATCATATACACAAGTTGACATTGATGAGGATGAATTATCATTTGTAGAACAAATTATAATTGATGCAATTGAACTATCATATTGAACAAATTATAAGTTATGATCGATAGAAATTTCAAAATAACTATCATACACGAGACAAATTATTACTGATGAGATTGAATTATCATATACGAGTTAAGTAGTAATCGATAAAAAGTTACTTTTGTGTAACCGAGTCGACTCAAATAACATAATGAATCATTTATATTCATGGTACGTGGCTGTCATCATACAACCAAGTACCTTTTGTTGCTTTATGTTTGATTTATGAATCATTTACCGATATTTGCTTCAAGTTTCTGCATAGTTAAATTGACTTGATAAAGAATATGTTATTTTACAAAATTTCGACCGTCAGTCACGTACTTCGTGTGTGGTTTGGTGAACTATTATATTGAACAACAAGAAACTTATAAGTACCATCTCTCTCCATAAAATCAGCTTTACTACTTGTAAGCAAATCATCTGTTACATTGTTGTCCAAAGATTCTTGAAGTGCTTCCTCTTTCTAATGAGAATAAAAAACTTTAGGAATTGGAAGCAAGGCATCCTAAACAATAGCACGGTCTAGTGCAGTTACTGTATACAACAGCAGTTAGTAGCCTAAAATAGGATCAAGAATAAATTACTGAGAACTATAAGATCAACTTATTTTAAGCGATAAATTTAAATTGGTTAATGTGAACAAATAACAATATAAAACCATTTATGGGTTTCCACCCAATAGATTAAACTTTTGAAATGGTTAATCTTTGAGAAAAATAATCAAAATGAGAGTGCTTGTGAGAGAGTTAATCAAAGACAGAAAGTCTTACTTATCTGTACGTCTGTCCTCTTCTTAGATTTGACAAGAGACTGACTCATTGGAAGAAGAACACCATCACGGGAGACATTCAACTTCACATCTTTACCAAAATGCACTGGAATATTTTGAAATGATAGAACGTTATGGTGTCGTTTGATCCATGTAGTTGACCATACTTGGTGGGATAAAGTTTGATTGTTGGTGATGGTTTTATAAGCATCCCATAAACAAGAAAAACTTGCCAAGAAGCTGGCTTCTGGGTGCTTTGTAATTTAGCAGCATATATTGCAGGGAGTGCACTTTTGTAATTTATGGTGGACATGTCTTCCAAATCCAAAGATAATAATATTTTTGTGGGTTTTGCATTTTGTAGTTCTTAAATACCATTTCCAAACCATAAATAACAAAGACTGCTTCTTTTTCTGTGTTTTAGTTCTCTTTCTAATACTTGTGCAGGGTATACAAATATTTGAAGTATAACTTAGAATTATATGTTAGTGCTGCAAAACACATATAATGATGAATAATCACATCTTGACAATTAGCAACATAAGGGGTGCCTGGAAGCATGCCCATAAAAAAGTTCGGTTGGTATTTTTGTAATAATGATATGTATTGCCTCGTCCAGTAATATGTGTTATGACTGATGATGAGAACATGAAATAAATCAATTATTGCTCATGATTTGTGGGTGCAGTGGAAGATAAGGTTGAGGAACATAACCCTGTTTTCTCAA
The DNA here is from genome assembly GCA_037974875.1 of Cicer bijugum. NCBI lineage: Eukaryota > Viridiplantae > Streptophyta > Magnoliopsida > Fabales > Fabaceae > Cicer > Cicer bijugum. The sequence continues at coordinate 11,508,118 of JBBPBT010000036.1, read as the reverse complement.
CTCAAGAAGAAGACTCTTCAAAATCAAATAGATCTCATCAGATTGAGGGTGACTTCCATCGGCAGCAGAGAACATATGAGTGCCACCAATGACATCAATCCAGCTATATCCAGGTACCTTCTGAACCCCTTTTTCCTTCATTAAACTTCTAACCTTAACGACATTTTCCCATTCCCCTGCACCAGCGTGTACATTTGAAAGCAAAACATAGTATCCAGAATTTTCCGGGTCTAACTCCAGAAGATGCGTTGAAGCAAGTTTAGCCAACTCAACATTGCCATGAAGCCGACAAGCTCCGAGCAATGACCCCCAAGTACCTGCATCTGGGGTGAATGGCATGCTCTTTATAGTATCAAATGCTTCATTTAAACGACCAGCACGACCATACAAATCTACCATGCATGCAAAGTGCTCCATCCTAGCACTTATCCCATATTCCTCGGTCATGCAACGTAAATAGGATATACCTTCATCGACTAGGCCTGCATGCCCACAAGCAGACATTATAACAAGAAAAGTAACATGATCAGGGTGAATCCCAGATTCTAACATTTTATGAAATAGATCAAGGCATTCTCTAGGACGTCCATGGTTTCCATAGGCAGCAATAATGCTATTCCATGAAACTTCATTCTTCAAACCCATCATGTCGAACACACATCGAGCCAAAGCTAGTTTTCCGCATTTAGAATACATGTCTATTAGTACACTTGCAACAAAAGTGTCGGAGATAAATGAATTTCTTACCACAAAGCAATGTAACTCTCTCCCGTGATAGAGTGCAGATAAATTTGCACAAGCAGATAGAGTAGCTGAGAGGCTCACAGAGTCAAACTTTGTTCCACTCATTCCCATTTGACGAAAAAGGTCGATGGCCATTTCAGGTTTCCCATTCTGCGAGAAACTTACAATCATTAGGTTCCAACAAACACTATCTTTTTCAGGCATTCTTCTGAAAAATTGATATGCAAGATCCAATCTTCCACATTTTGCATACATATATGTGATGGAAGATCCCACTTCACACACATTCTCCAGTCTTTTTTTCAGAATGTCACAGTGCAATTCCTTCCCTGATTTCAGAGATGCCAAAGAAGCACAAGCTGGCAAAACACTAGCCATTGTCAGGCAATTAGGCACAATTCCCTCTTGAACTAACCACCTAAAAATGTTAATAGCTTCAATATTCATCCCGTTAAGTACGTAGCCTGAGATCATAGCCGTGCAAACTGCAATATCAACCAATGTATTCTGCCGGAAAGTCTTGCGAGCCATCTCCACATCTCCACCCTTGAAGTATATGTCAACGAGAGCGCTCTTCAAGTAGACATCAAAAGGCACCCCGTGCCGCACTATATAACTATGAACTTCCTTACAATTATTGAGACTCCCAGATTCAAGAATAGAAGGAAGAAAACTTGCAAATGTGATTGAATCAGGTTTGACTCCACTAGCGATCATTGCTTTAAACAAAGTTACAGCCTCGTCTGTAAATCCATTTTGTACATATCCAGCAATCAAACCATTCCAAGTCACAGTATCAGTCTGTAGCATTGTATCGAAAAGCTTGCGAGCATAAAAAAGGTTCCCACATTTGGAGTACATTGTAATAAGTGTGTTAGCCAACTGAGGATCAGACTCAAATCCACTCCTAATAACAAGACCATGAAGCTGAATACCGCCAACAAGTATCCCTCTCGTAGCACATATCGACAAAAGACAAATAAACGTGACCGAATTAGGCTTAATGTTAGAGTTCCTCATGTCCTGAAAAGTTCTAATCGCCGTGCCAAAATCCCCATTTTTCACATAACCATTGAGCATGACATTCCACAAAATGCAATCTCTCAGAGGCAATTCATCAAACAGATATCTAGCATCATGAATATAACCATTATCTGTATACAACTTTATCAAAGAACTACCAATAAACAAATCCATATGAAATCCCATGGACCGAGCCAAATCATGAACCATCTTACATAGTGGAACATTATTCAAACCACCACACGCTTTAATCACATAAGGGAATGTGTACTTATCAGGTGCAACATTACTACCCAACATCCTAAAGAAAAACATCAATGCAAAATCAAACCAACCCAACATAGAAAAACCTCTTATTAACCAATTCCAAGGAAGACTATAACATAATTGAAGTCTGTAAAACAAGTTACCAGCATCATTGAATCTTCCACAAAGAATATACATCCCCAAAATTCTTGAACCCAATGTAAGACTATCACTCATGCCACTAACAACAACATGAGCATGAATTTGTCTAACTCGTTGCCCCATTGATGCATTCAAATTTGAACAATCCCGAAACATACATTCCAACTGGGCTGCATAAGATTGTTCGAAAAAATTTGATTTTGACCCGACATAATTGCTACTTCTTGTTGTGTAAGAAGTTTCTTGTTGTTGTTCGATTTGCAAGTAAGATAACTTTCGGGTTGCTTTAAAATCAACATTATTAGTCCCAAAAGAGAGACCGAATTTAACTTTAGTTATAGTTGTGTATATTTTGTGGAAACTGGTTCCCAATTTGTAGTTCATGGCAGAAAACGGAATATTGAGCTACGTGCAGTGTTTTTTTTTAATATGACAACAAAAACTTATAAAAGCAACTTGTAACAGAAAACTATAAATCATTACCGGTTAATCTTTTTTTACTAAAATATCCAATATATCATTAGGTTTCAAATTTTTGAGGGAAAATATGGGTTTGGAGTTAAAAAAAATTCTTTTTTTTTTTTTACGAGTAAAAGATGAAGATAATCATTAATTAAATTTTTTTAGAAGCATAAAAATTTAAAAGAGAAGTATAAGAAGAAAATTCACTAATATAAATAAAATAATCTAAAAAATTCACACTTTGGACGTGATGATAATTTGAAAAATTCAAATTTTGATGTGGTGGAGGTGATTTTTAGTGCAAAGATTCCCGACAAAAATGCTAAAAAAATTAAAGTAAGGTAGTTCTTGATAAGAACACCTAAAATGTGAAATGAAATTGATTAGTAGAGATATTAAAAATTATATAGAATAAGAATATGATAATTTTTTTTTAGTTGAAGAGTCGCAAAACATAAATTTGAATTGAACTCCATGAGATTTTTCTATAAAATTTTAATTGACATTACATGATTTTCAATGAAATTTTAATTGCCATTACATGATTGCTACTTCTTGTTGTGTAGGGTTTAAATGCAACATCTTTAATCGCAAATTTGATTTTGAAATGTTATAATTTAACTTTATTAATACTTTTTGTATATTTTGTGAAAAGTGGTTCTGAATTTGTATTTCATGGCAGAAAATGGAACAAGTGATTAGATAAAACATAAAGTGTAGTACAATCAACTTTTATGTGTTTAATGGGTTGACTGCACTACTTTTAAATATTTTTATAGAGGACATTTATTAGTATTGTCTTTAAAAAAATTACGCAAGATCCGATTCAAATAAAATTAGATGACAAGATTGAATTTATCTAAAAGCAATTTATTCTCTCTATGTATGTCCAAATTAGGGTGGAAATAGAGTTAATTCAGTTAGAATTTTTAAGACGTAAGTTTGAACTGTCCAATAAAATTTTAAGGTCTATGATTTGTTATAGATTTTTTTAGCCTTACTTTTATAAAAGTCTCATAAAGCTTATAAACCTACTTAGAGTCTGATTAATGTTAATATCTTTAAGTAAATAATGAAAAGTATATATTTAAAAAGGTTAAGAAATGAATTAATTAACAAAATTAATTATATTTTTTAGATTTAACATAGTATTAATTAAAAATTATTGTAGACTAAAATTATAAAATTATTAGAAATTATCAAACATATAATTTATGTTTCAAAATATATTCTATTAATAATGATAATATTTATTGAAAATAAGTCAATATAATAGATTCAAAAAACTTTTTTTTGACTTGTTATATGCACATTGGGTCCATAAAACCGACTAATCGAGAAGCATAAACTGGTTATATCACCAATAGTATTTTCTAGATGGTTGAGATTTGAGGCTGTTTCAAAAATCAGGGTTTGTTTGAGAGGAGGATATTGAAAGTTTTTAAAGGTTGAGTCAATATTTTAAGTTATATTTGAGATTTAATAATATATTTTATAACCGACAAAAACAAATAATATATTTTATAATTTGTTTCATTTCGAATAGTAAAAGAAGTATCTCTATAATCCTCTTCCAAAGAGATTCTTAGACTTTGTCTAACAGTTTAGAGTGAAGAGGAAGATTTTGAAAAATGGAAAGAGAAATTAAAAAGAAGAGATAACATTAAGAGCAGAGGATTTTAGAGGTTATTTTTCTTAATTATTCAAAACTCCTCTTATTTGGATAATTAAAAAACAGTATTGAGTTTTGACGTATTTAGATAAATTCTTCAGCTTCTTTCTATATTATTATAATACTATACAAATTAAAAATATATTTATTTCACACTCTGTTATCATTTTTTACAAAATTACTCTCAAATAAATTGAAAGATAAAAGATTACCCTGCATTTTTCTTCCTGAAAGTCTTCCCTTTCAAATTCCCAACCAATGCCTTAGAGTGTAGTCATGTTTTACGTTATGGGAATTTGTTTGCCCAAGATTTAGGGGAAAAAAACTACCATTGAGATAATAAATCATCATTTTAGGATTAAGAGAACACCATTTAAAGGTAAAAAAATCAAGATTGGAACCAAAATTATAACAATTGTGATAATCTAGGGATCAAAAAGTTTGAATTTAAAATAGAAAGGCTCTTTTCATGAATGTACTTAAATAGCGACCAAGAGTGAAATTAAACCTAAATATAATCATATGCTTGCACGAAATAAAATATTAATACTTTATGCTGGAGTAAGGAAGTAACAACACTACACAGGATGGAGTGAGAATGACATTAACAAGCCAATGGAAGATTACAAGAATCATCATCGAAGCCAATAATCAAGTGTGTTTCCATTCTGCAAGCTACATTTCAAATTCTAAGGATCAATGAAGGCCACAGGTTGCTACAAAGTAAAGATATCTATTTGTAGAATTCTTAAAATTATTTACGCATTTGTTCAAGATTTCAAGGGCAAATAAGCCATCACAACTGTATGCATGACAGAAATGCAACAATTGCCCAACAAAAAATAAAAATTGAAGAACAATCATTAATCCATACAATTCTTCAAGACCGTTCACTGATCATTTTATTTATCGGTGCGCAATAAGATAGATTAAGCAAAAGTCATGGATCAAACAAGATTATCAGCGATAAAGGCTTTCAGATCTCAGGTTCTCTGCAATTTCAGATTCCCATCTATCTCCGTTTTCAAGCAGTTTCTCTTTGTCATATAGAAGCTCCTTTAACAGTTAAAACATATAATCAGTAATAAGCAAAGAAACAATTACCAGAACACACTTCCAGATGTAGTAGTACTTAAAATCAAAAACAAAAAGAAGAGAGAAACAAATACGGCAAGCACTAACAGATACTCATATAGTTTCAAAATAAAGGAAATGAAAAGGAACCTCATGAGTCTCTGTAGAAAATTCAAAGTTTGGCCCTTCAACAATGGCATCAACTGGGCACGCCTCTTGACAGAATCCACAATAGATGCACTTAGTCATGTCAATATCATACCTGAAAGATTAGATAAATTAGAACAAAATTGAGGCATGCAGGGAAGCAGAAGGGAAGGCAAACAAGGAAGGTAATTCACCGAGTTGTCCTGCGGCTGCCATCTTCGCGCTCCTCAGCCTCAATTGTTATTGCTTGTGCAGGACAAATCTGTTCGAGAAAAGATTATTTGGACAAAATAATAATGATGCAGCTGCTGATTCTATTGAAAGGGGAGGATAATGCCGCAGTAGAACCAGTTATAAAAAGAGAAGAAAAACAATTGAAGTTCCATATTAGAACAAACTGCTATAGTCGTTGTATAGGAATATCAACTGCAACTTCCAAAATGTGAGAGAGTAAGATGGATATGTATGATAGATTAGGTCATTTGTGATAATTATTACTAATGTGCTGTCCATTAATAGCTCAATTTCTGGTAAATTAAGAGTTTGAATATAAAATTGGCATCATTTGTATTAACTAGATTTCAATATCTCTGGATAGTGCTTTGTGGGCTCAAAGACTATATTTTGAGACTGAGTTGTTATCCAGGGAAATGCATCTAATAGCTTTGCTTATCCCTACTCTTTACTAGCTCTTCTTTTTTGTCCCACATGGCTACACCAGAGGGATAATGCTGCGGTAGTACAGGTTATAAAGAAAAGATTTCAAAGTGCCACAATAAAACAAATTGCTATGATTGTTGTATAGGAAAGTCTACCAATTAAACATCCAAGAATAAGAGAGTTTGACAGCCTTATTTGGGGTATCCAAATTAGATATTTCTAATTCTTTCGGATTGCAAGTACATTCTCCTACATCTAATTCAACTAAAGATATGTCACAGATTCATAGCACTACCAAAGCTTTATATCTTCTACTCTAAAAAATAGTGGTGCATTTGTTTCTACATTAACCAACTACAAGCTATATTTGTTAATGTCAGTATGTACAAAACATTTAAGCCACAGGAAAATGCTGTGCATTTGGTAGTATGAGTGTTTGCGAATATAGTTGTTTAATTGAAAATATTGGATAAACAATCAAATCCTTACAGCTTCACAAAGTTTGCAAGCAATGCACCGTTCCTCTCCTGTTGGATACCGTCTGAGTGCATGTTCACCACGGAAACGAGGACTCAGAGGACCTTTCTCAAATGGATAATTGATCTGCATTAGAAAGGTCGTGCATTTAATTATATGTCACAACAGAATTGACCAGCATATAGTTAAGAAGACACTCACTGTAACATTTTTGTCAAAGAAGTATTTCAGCGTCAGCATTAGACCTCGAACAAGCTCAGTGAGAAAAAGTGTGTCCATGCTACGTTCGAAAACTGCCATCCAGAGCATCCACAATGATTTAGTATTATAGTTGCATTATATAAAACAGGAAAATCAAATTGAAAATGAAAGACTCTGAAATAAATACCAGCACTCCAATCCTTTGAAACTTCCTTTGCAAGTTTCTCCCTTTCTTCTTCCTCTACGGTTTGTGCAACAAAAATTGAAATATACATCAAGGGGGCATCCATAAATGTAACGCATACATGAGAAAACAAATGGAGATGCTATAGGAATGCTTGATAAGTCATTCCCTTGACCCAATTAATAGATGCTTTATTTTGGTGGAGAGTTTTGGGGAGCTGGGGTCAGCCCAAAGGGATAATACCCATGGGCCAAGCAGCAATACCCATGGTGGGGGGAAAGGGCGTGGAATGCATTTTCTTCAGCTCAACCAGTTGAAATGAGTGCGGGATTTTTATTTGAAACATTGCATCCAAACCCACCCCTGTACATATTCTAGGTAGCTCATTAATTTTATTGTACAACATGACAAACCAAAAACAGAATCATCACCCTCATTGTACATGCAATGGATGATTTGGTGCAGAAAACAATCATTTTGTTTACTAACCAATTTATAAGAATACAGACAAATTGGTGATAAAAATGACAGACCTAATTTGGTAGAGTAGAGGTGTGCACTCAATCGCATGCCATAATTTTGGGGACTGTGCAGCCCCTGACCTGCCACAGCCTAAATAAGCAGAACAATAAGGGAATATATTATTAAGCTAAACATTCATTTTCATCCTAGAGACAAAATGTACGTATATTCACAAAAAGTTCTTAATTTTATACCTAGAAAATCATTATGCACATCACAAAAAACAGTCGAACGTGTATAACTAAAAGATTGAAGTTAGATATATCATAATACAAGAAAGAAAGAAAGAAAAAACAATATAGTTTACATTTAGTTACTACTTAAGAGTTTTATGCTCTTTCTTTGATTTCAAACCTCAACACTTAAGCCTTATTTGGTTGAACAACTTAATTAAAAGTTTATAGCATAAGTGATTATTATATAACTTATAAGTGTTTATAAATAAGTTATTTCTATAACAAAAGATAAAATAAAGTCAATTTATTTTCATATTAGCTACAAATTATTTTCATAAGTTATCTTGAAGAACTTATTAAAATATACATTATTTCCACTCTAGAAAACATTACCTATTTTCATTTACTATGTTAATAAGGAGATAAAAAACTTTTGCAGACAATTCTAGAAACAATGAAAATGTCAAAAAATTGTTTTCATTATTTCTGGAAATGCATATTCATTAATTAACATCACATCTTCTCTCCATGACAATAATTCACTTAAAGAGTCTTTCATTAAGGTAGAATGAAAACACAGATGTTTTCACAAAGTAAACTGGCATAAACAACCATATATTCATAATAAGCTTACAATCTTATACCTAGAAAATCATTAAGAGCGTCACACAAAAAAAGCATGTATAACACAAAGAAAAAAAAGTGAGATATATCATATACTACAAGAAAGAGGAGAAAAAACAATATACTGGTTCACATGTTGTTGTTAATTAAGAGTTTTGTGGTCTTCGGTTCATCACCAATTCCATCACTTAACCGCAAATAAAACAGAATATAAAACAATAAGAGTAATCTTACCAGCTGGCGGGAACGAAGGGCAAGAAGTGATTTCCGAGCTAAGAATGCGGCCATTTCTGCAAATACAGAACCTGCAAAAATCAACAAGGTAGTTAGTTAATTTCGTTTTTCAAGTCAATCGATTATTACAAAGAACGTTTTAGAATAATTATTATTGGCATGAACCCTAAGGTATCAGATTTAAGAGGAATATAAAATAATTTTTAAATCGAATCATTTGAGGTTTCAATTGATCACATAGTGTAAAAAAATATACGAAAGACGATGTGAAGGAAAAAAGGAGAGTGTGTTACCAGCAGCGGTGAGATGCCAAAGCAAACAAGGTACTGTTAAGAGGATCCTGATGATGAATGATAAATGGGAGTGGAAATTGGTAGATCCACGAAGATGCTAAACACACCTACCAAATGAAGGAAAAATAACTATCTTGGTGTGGTATTTTTTTTTTTTTTGGGTCTGTAACTGATTGGTTTCGTTTTTGGGTCTACAATTTTGGGCCTTACTCAAAAGTCTGGCCTGTTTTACCCAGTTTATTTTGGATGCTGCTGTTAGCACCCCCGCTTTGTGTTTGTTTTATTTATTATTATTTTTGAAATCGCTGATACCACTTTGAAAACTTACTTCCAAGAGCTATTGACCAAATTTAAATTTAAATGTTATTTGCTGTGTCGGTTCATATGAGTATACCCGAAGCAAGTGTTATAAATATACTCAGATTTTACTCATATTTAACTTTAGTGAGCATTTATTAAGGTTTGTTTGGTTAATCCAACACATGAATACACCAATATATAAGAGATTTGGCTCTCTGATTATGTATGTGGGAGTTGGCATGGTAACTATGGGTGGACAAAGTTCAGTTTTAAACTAGAATCGTTTAAAAATTGAACTGAATTGGTTTTCAGTTTAAAAAAACCGAACTGAACTAATTTTTAGTTCAAAAAATGAATCGAATCGATTTATAAAAGTGATGAATCGATTTATTATTTTGAACCGAACCGAACTGGTTTAACTTAGTTTTTTGTTCACATAGACCAAAATTTACATAATTATCTCTAATTACTTCTAAAAAAATAAATTTGGTTCAAGTTTTTTGAAATAAAAACTGGTTTGGTTTGGTTCGGTTTTTAACTAAAAATCGGTGCAGTTTGGTTTTTTCGAACTGAAAACCAGTTTGGTTCAGTTATAGTTTTAAAAAATCAGTTCAAAAACAGTTCGATTCTTAATTTTTATAAACCAGTTCAGTTCAAAACTAGTTCAGTTCGGTTCGATTCGGCAGTTTGGTTCAATTTTTGGTTTTTTTTTAACACCTCTAATGGTAACGCGGCGGGACACTGCACTCAACTAATTGATAAAAATCCACGCTCATTTTCATTACATAATAAATATGAAATTTATGTTTCATATCCGTCTGCAACAGGAGTTTCGTCATTCACGCCTGTACTCACTCATATATATATATATATATATATATATATATATATATTATATCTATTATATCTATTATAATTAATATAACAAAATAACTATTATTAGACAATAATAAATTAAAATATATTTTCTATAGATATAAGATTATAATTTTTAATATTTTAAAAATATATTAAGTATATTCAATAGGTATATATATATATATATATATATATATATATATATAATATTTAAAAATTATAACAGTATTACTTGCGAATTCGAGTGCAGGATGGACATCATCATCCTTAAACTCGTCTCCATGCTTGAATTTTAATTTCGAGTGCCGCGTTATGTTGTCATCTCTATGTGGGAGGAGGAATGTAAATGTTAATAGTTAGTCTAAATTGTGGTGGAAAAAATTGTTTTGAAATGTTTTGGATACGAAAACAAGTTTGGAATAATTACAATTAATGTCAATTGATAGTATTTTAGTTTTGTAATTGTATTATTTTGAAATTATTATTATACATTTTTTAAATGTGTTTAAATGAGAGCGTAATTTAGTCAAACAATATATTAACAGAATTAGTCGTCTTTTTTAAATGATAAGTCAAACAAAATATATATATATCGTCTAGTGATTTTTATAAAAAATATTGTTTATAGATCGTTTCACTTAATCATGTATAAAGATGTTGCAAATTTAATATTGATAAGTTTGTTCATCTAGGAGAAAACAATTATTTAAATAATAACCAATATAAAAATATATTATTTATAATGTTAATGCCTTGTGATTCAATATAAAAATTATATGTGTCTATAAATAAAAACAAATTCAA
>JBBPBT010000036.1:11448815-11475773 GCA_037974875.1 Cicer bijugum | reverse complement strand
TTGATATATTTAATTTTTTGAGAAAATTATATTTAATTTTTTGAGAAAATGTAAATTAATATTTTATAATTTTGAATCATAATTTTATTTTTTAAATACTGTAAATTTAATAAATTATAAGTTTATTATATTATATAAAATGAAGTGATAAAATCATACATATTTGTTAAAAAAATTATTAGTTTTATTTTATTACTGAATCCAATTTTTAATTTATATTTTATTATATTAAAATTATTTTAACTTTTAAACTATGTATTTTACAAAGATAAATAGTTTGGTAAACTATTTTCTTATCGTATTATATTAATTTATAACCTCATATCAATATGATAAGATTCATGATTTTCCTCTCTTTTTTTCTTCACACATTTTTTTACTAAGACTTTTTCACTCTTTAGAACAATTTTCAAATTTATTTGTTCAATAATTTTCCTATTTTTCAAAAAGTAGCTGCGCTTCAATCGCTGCAAAATAATTTATAAAACTATGAAATTTTGGGAGAGGATTTCATGCTTTGTCGATGTTTTTTAGCCTCCACTAATTTTGGTTTCTCTTGATGCTGACAAGTCTTACCTTTTTATTATCCATATCCACGTTTTAAGAATGCTGGTGTGGCAATCCCTTATACTCGTTTGGTTTATATCGTGATAAGTTTGATCGCATAGTCTTTAATATACACGGTTGTTGCTTTGCTGAGTCAGAAATTACATGACAACTATTATTTTATACAATTTTTTTCTTTGATAATTACATGAACATCTATTTATTTAACGGACCCACCAAATTAATGAATCTGTTATATTAATTACATGCAAAGTTATATTAATGTTTTTGGAAGCTTTGATTCTATAAAATAGGTTTTCATAAAAAATTAATTTAAAAATGAAAAATTATTTTAAAATATTATATTTTTATTGAATGAAATATCAAAAATTTATATTATTTTATTTAAATTTAATAAAATAAGTAAATTGTAAATAACTTCTAAATACAACTTTAAACTATTATTAATTTTGTTGCTATTTAAAAGTCACTCTTCTAGCAATTTTTTAAAGCAAATTAAATTAATAATAAATCTAATAAATCATTAACGAGTTCCATTATATATTTAATAGATCCAATAATAGATTACCATCAAGCGATCTAATAAGTTGCCATCAAACATTCTATTAGTATCATTTTAAATCACAAAAATCAAAATAAAAGTTCTCTTGTCACATACAATGGAAACAAAATGAGAGTTGAGAGAAATTAAATTTATTTCTATTTAAATAGAAAAAAAGATAAAATAGTCTCACTTTAGATTGAATATTTATTTTAAGCATAAGGTATAAATATAAAATTGTAGAGTGATCAATGTATAAAATTAAGTTAAAGATATCAATATTATTTTTCAAATTTGAATGTATATTATACAAACAATGGAGCCTAATTGGGAGCATGCGTTTGGTTGCACATGTTAATTGTCGGCTGGACATAAAAAATACTAATAAAAAAATTAAGAGCTGATGTGTATAGTGGCCAAAGTTGTTAAACTCACAAGTTAACTTTTAAACTCGTACGAATTTACGATTCTAGATCACGAAAATGAGTCAACTCTATTTTTGATAAACTATTATTAGTTTAAGAAAAATCTGATAAAATTAGTAAATCATAAATTTTACTAGTGTTTTGCGAGTTTATAGTTCTACATAATGTGTCTTCAACTGCAAAATTTTAATAAATATTTGCTAATATCCAATTTAATGATGTATGTGTTGTAATATCTATTTATTTTAAAAAGTAAATTTATGTTTTTATTGTTATTTTTAGGAACAACTATTATACTGTGATACACATTTGTTATTTTTTTTTATCTATCATAAATATTTATCTACTTAAAAATATTTTTAATTTTATCATAAAAATGAAATATTAAATTATTATTATTATTATTTTAATATTAAATAAACTCTTACCAATATATATCGATTTTACATAAACTGTAACCAACTTCGAAGTGGCTCTCCGTCGATATTTGCATATTGGAGGAACGTGTTCATTGTGATGAGTCAACTTGGGAATCATGATTCTATTTATTAAGCCGTGTCGACTAATAATAGTTTTGGTAGCTCGATCATAGACTCAACAAAGTGGAGCTAGCTAGTGATTTTAATTTTAATTTTAATTTTAATTTTAATCATTTATTGTTGACTTAATAAAATGGCAATGCAACACCAAACACACAATAAAGTATTGTATATTATCGAAACGACACAGAAGCCCCAATCTAACATATTTCCAACCGTATTGTATATGTAGAATACATATAATATTCCATTCCACATGATAACATTTTTGTATTATTATATTCCATGTGAATATAGTTGTATACTCGAGTGCTAGGAAAGCGACAATAACGCGTTTGATATGTTAGGTTGCTTTCATTGTTTTCTATATATACCTTTCATCTTACCCACTCTTTCTCTCCACCCTTCATTCATATTAGTATTAAGATACCTATCTTCACCCAAAAACAAACCTACCTAATTAACACATTTTTCATTTTTTCTTCTTATAATCCTTACTACAAATTCATTATCTTGATCTCTTTTTCTAAATATTGATCTTTGTTGATTGTTTATTTGTGTTATTATTTGAAAGATGGTTTGCTTGGTGTCTCGCTCCGGAAGGGAGTTGCAGAGATACAACAACATGGGTGGTCGACAAGTTGTCGGGTGAGTACTAATTATTTCATTTATAATATTAATTTAAGTATGGTTTTATTTAATTTGTGTCTTCCAAATAGTATTCACTCCATTTTCCACGTTACAATTAAATTTGTTAGGTGAGGTGAGGTGGCACTAGTCATGAAAATTGACTACTCTATATAGTCTATATATATGTTAAATATTGTACTTGGCTCAATTCACTATTATAAAATTTTAATTATATAGCACTAAAGTTTGAGATAATTAAAAAACACGAAGTTCATCTTTTATTTTTTTGTTAATTATTTGAGATGGTAAAATTGAAAATTAATTTCATTTTTTTTCCTCATATTGTCATTGCATTATTAGTTCATATATATTGTTGTATCTTTGTTTCACAATATTGACTTGGTTATACATATTGATTAATTAATAATGTTTATTTGAGCAGATGCATACCTTATAGATATAAAGGAGACATATATGGTAATATGAGCAACGAATTGGAAGTACTGGTGGTTAGTTCACAGAAAGGTCATGCACTCATGTTTCCTAAGGTATGTAGTACACCTTTTAAATTAAATTAATTGGACTCCCTTAATTGGGTACTTTATAGAGTATCATTAATTAACATATTTGTATGATCTATATATATCAGGGAGGATGGGAACTTGATGAATCTTTAGAAGAAGCAGCTTGTAGGGAATCCCTTGAAGAAGCAGGAGTCATAGGAAAAGTTGAGGTATATAGTAATTTGATACTTCAAAATTTTGAAAAGATATATTTGGTTAATTAATTTGGAGTGAAACTAAAATATAAAGTACTAATTTTTTTACTCATATAACAGTGTGAATTGGGGCAGTGGAATTTCATTAGCAAAAGACATGGCATATATTATGAAGGGTACATGTTCCCCTTGTTTGTTAAAGAACAACTTGATCATTGGCCTGAGAAAAATCTTAGGAGAAGAATATGGGTATGTTTTATTTTACAAGTACAATTAATTATTTAAAAAAATATATGCATATTAGTATATGTTTCTAATTATTTCGTTATAATTATTTTTTGTTAGATGACTGTTGCTCAAGCCAGAGAAGTTTGTCAACATTGGTGGATGAAGGAAGCATTAGATATATTGGTTCAAAGACTTGATTCTTCAAAACAACAAAAAAAGAGATGAAGCATGGGATGATTCTTTGTTTTTTTTTCTTCTGAAAATGCAAGTTTACATGTTCAGTCTAAAGTTAAGAAAATGTCAATAATTTGTATCTTTATAGGTCGAAGATTATAGAGAGGATTAGTTAGGAAAAGAAACAGAATTGTAGAGAAAGTTTTTACAGTTTTTTTGACATTTCAACCGTATATATAAGAACTAAGAGTAGGACATCCAAGTCAATTACTTGCATTTAATTAGCAATCCAATGTTTGATTATTTATTATTATTAAATAAATTCTTTTATTACCATTCTCCATATCTATTTGTAAGATGTTCGTTTAGTTGTAGGAATTCAGCCTTACATAATAGCACAAAGTTCAAATCTACTTGGATGTCGTTAGAAAAAATCATTAGTACTATTTCATACAATAACAATTTATCTTTTTTCCATTTTAAAACAAATCATCAGGACCACTTTATTTAATAATCATACACTGATAATATAAAATTATTTTATATTGTCGACAAACATGAACCAGTTATTTTATCATGTATACATATATTATAACTGTTTTAAAAATAATAATAATTCGTGATTTATTATTATTGACCGTCAAAATAAAACTAATTTATATGTCTATATTTTTTTTCTTCTTTTAAAACTAAAGTGGATTTTATAATAATTAGTTGAAAAATAGACTTATTTGCCTATCGTTGTCAACTCCAACAAAAAATCACAAAAAAAATATCACAAAAGGAAAGTAAAAATTGCTTATGTTTATGTTTTTCATAGGAATTAAATTTTCAGTATCCATCCTACCATGCATGATCCAGTTGAGGTTGCTCGCCTGGATCGAACTCCATTTCTTTATATAAAATAATAAATTTTAAAATTATATTTATTATAATTAATATAATAAAATAATAATTATTTAATAATAATAAAATAAAATAAAAATATTAAAGTCATATTATCTATAGAGAGGAGTTGAACAATAAAAATAAACTAGATAATAAATTTTACACGTTTGTACTCCTAAAAATATTGATTTAAAATTAGAACAAATTAATGTGGCAAAATTAATTCTATTCGATATTTAAATATTTTAAAACAAATTTATACTTTAAGAATATATTTTATCTCCTTAAAAAATGGAACCAAATAAATTATTTTTTTTTAACAATCCAAATGTACTTAAAAGACTCCTTACTTTTCATTTTGTGTGCCTCTACTCCAATTTCCAATGTCCTTCTCAAATACAAATAAATAGAAGTCTGTATTAGTTGGATGTTTAAAATACACATTTAAATTAATCAAGGATAAAATTTTAAAAAGATTTGAGAAGGAGAAAAAAAGCTTAATTTTTCATTGGGCCCAGTTAAGATCTTTTGGGCCCAACAAGAAATGAAAGCCCAAAATGAAAAAAAACAGTAGTTTTACAATGAACCCACCTCTCTCTCTCTCTTTCTCTCTCTCTCTTCGATTTCGTAAGCTCTCTCCCTGAAGCGGCCACAACAAACTCAACTGGTTTGTTCTATGTGTTGCTATTCATTTGATTTCCACTTTCAACTTGATTGTAAATTTATGAATCAATTTGTTGAGAAAAATCTCTGTTTAAAGCTATTCATATGTTTGTTTCGAATATCTTCAACCTCGTCAACCTCGATAGTTTTTTCATTTTTTTTTCCGGTGCAATAAATTTACTAAGCTTCTTTATGAATTCATTATTTTTACTCTAACTATTGAGATTTTTGAGTGAGTAAGACATGATTATTATTTGTTGTGTTAAAATTCAATTCGTACCAATTTGTACGAATAGGTGTTTTGTTTCGGTTAATTTTCAACCAAATGAAAGTGCACATTTAAGAACCCTAATCCCTTATTCAGTTTACTTCATTCACGATTTTTAACTAAAAAACTCGGAATCGATTGAACTGTTATTCACTACGTGCTTTAATATCATTATATATCAAATTTAAATGATTGTTCATACAATTTCACATTATTATTTTTCTGCTATTTGCTACTTTGGGTTTGATCACATGTTTTTTTCACGACGACTCTGTTATGTAATTTTAGTTGATTGATTATGTGAGATTGAATCATAAGTAAAATACCTGTGTGATATTTCAGTTTTAAGAGCAAAGGCATATTTGAAGAGTGTACGTCAAAGAAGATACCAAGGAGCTTGTCCAGAATTTTGGTAATATTCGGTTTCTTTACTTCTTTTTATGAACTCTGCTTACAAACATATTTTCATTGATATATCATTTTTGTTGATTTTGGTTCAGCATCTTTGAGTTCATTTCTTGGTTTTGCTTCTGTTTTTAGATTTGTTGTTGTTGATATACGATGGTCTATGAGTGTGATAAATTCTGTAAATGTAATATTAAGTGGGGTTTTTCTCTGCTATAATGTTTAAGATGTTTCAAGTTGGTTTTTTTTACTGGATTTGCATTCTGAACATTGGTTGTTGTTCTTTCTGTGTAAATAAACAGCCTCATGTTTTCCCCCTTATTCTAATAGAGCAGATAGTTTGGATGGGATTTGCCTCTCGAAGTTAAAGAATAAAGAGGAGCATGTGTGTGAGTGAACAAGTCTAGCAAGTGAAATAATATGTCACAGAGTAGAAACTCAAATTTAAAAAGCAACCTCAAATCAAAATCCGTTGTAACCATGCAACGAACAGCACCAATGCCTAAAACAAGTATTAGATATTTTTGTTTCTGTACATTTTCCCGTAAACTACAAGCTAATACAGACTTAAAGTCGTTGAAACCTTAATTCCCAATTTGGATTAGCTTCTATACTATGAAAGCTTCTCAACTAAATATAGGAAAATCGAGAATGTAATCAATGTATATTGATTTGTTTATTAACTAATGAAAAGGCTCTTAAGATTAAGACATTGACATTCTGTTGTTTTCTCTTGGCAAGTTTCTAATGATAAGTCATCTTATAGTACCTTTCGTGCAAGTTCGTCACACCACTGCTCCACATTTTCTCAAATTTTGGCCCCACACTAAAAAAAATCTCAACTCTTTGGCAAGAGCTGAACCCTCTTTCTTTTCACAGCCTTTTCTGAATCCTTAAATAGATGTTTAAACCATTGAAGACATTATTGAGCAAAATACAAAAAGATTTGAACTAGAAATTCAGAGAATTGTATGTTTTAAAAGTTAATTTTACATAAAAATTACCAGAAAACTACGTAGAGGGTAATAGGAAAAAGAATTACTTGAAAACTAAGGAAAAAGACCAATTGTTAATATTTTAAACTTTGGTGTATGAACCCCCGAAGCAACCACATGTTCTTCTTGTAAATTTGTAAATCTGGGAGGTTTGAACAATGTAAAAATAAAAACTTCTAGAATACATTGTTGCTGAATAAACCTTATTGCAGACACAGACGATACCTTTAATCATCAACAATAACTTTGACTATATAAAAAATAACCTAGTTTTCTGATACTTCTGCTACTCGCCGTGTCTAATCTAAAATTCAAACACACACTTGCACCTTTTGGCCCTGACCCTTGTGGAATAGGGTTGAGTTGGGTGGACAAGCCCATATTCACAACTGAAACACTCACTATCTCCTTCACAATCACAGACAGCAGGTTGCATATTTTTAAACTGAAGAGAAAAAGAGAGAAAGAGAGATGTCGGGTATGGGAGACGGATATGTGGGCACTGCACAAGATGCAGTTCGGATCCGACGGCTAGAGAAACAGAGAGAAGCTGAACGTCGGAAAATTCAAGAGCTGAAAACCAAGTCTGCCTCTTCCAATGGCCAACCCGGTCTCCTCCAATTCGGCTCCAGCACTTCCGAGGTACCATTTCAATTTTATTTCTTTTTCTTCTTTCAATTTTATTTTATTACAACCCCTAAATAATTAATCTTCCCATTTCAATTTTATCGTTTCAGATTCTTGAGACTGCTTTTAAGAAAGAAACTGTTGGTCTCGTCACCCGAGAACAGTATGTTGAGAAGGTATTGTCCTTTTTCATCATCTTATTATCATACCTAACCCGTTAAATTCATTTATATGTTCATACTAATAGGTTAATATTCGGATTTTGAATATGCAGAGGGTAAATATTCAGAGTAAACTTGAGGAGGAAGAGAAGGAGAAGCTTCAGAAACAGCTTCAAGAGGAAGAGGAGCTTCAATTACAAAAACGCAAAAAGAGGAAGGTCAAGGGCAATTCGAGACTATCATTTTCAGAGGATATTGACAATGATGCTCAGGAGGAGGAGGAGCAGGCACATCACAGTAAGTAACCGCTTTTTACTTCTCTGGTCGTTTACCTTTCATTTCATATAATATAATTGCTCTTTGAATCGAACATTATAGCTTTTATTCATTCATTTATTATTATTTTGCGACTTGCATGTAATGACATGTTGTTGCTTGCATTTCATTTCATATAATATAATTGCTCTTTGAATTGAACATTATAGCTTTTATTCATTCATTTATTATTATTTTGTGACTTGCATGTAATGACATGTTGTTGCTTGCTAGACTGTTTTAATATTATGGAATTGTGAATGAACGATCATTGATAAATGAAATGATGTTGCTATGGTGCGGATAGGTAATAATATGGAAACAAATGGAGGAGTAAGGTGTAGTAAGCTTGGTAAAGATCCCACTGTTGAAACTGGCTTTCTACCTGACAGGTGCGCCGCCTCTCTTCTATCTTCAATACCCATTTTTCCTTTATTTGTTTTTTGTTTGTTTCTCTAACGTTTGGGCATAGGAGTGCTGAGGATTTTGTTCAGTGAGCGGGAGGCAGAGGAGCAAGCTGAACGTGAAAGGCTCCGCAGACAGTGGCTCCGTGAGCAGGACCAAATTCGAAGTAATTGTTTCTTCTTTTTATAATAGTTCTTAATTTCTTTCAACCCTTTTAAAAAAAGTTATTCAGTTGAAAAGCTTAGCTTGTGGAATGTGATTGCTTAGGGAAGAAAATAAGTGTAATTGCTTCTTTTACATGCTTAATTGCCTCTTAACTCTTGTTCATTTGTGAATATATTGTTCCTGGCCTTCAGACGAGCCTCTTCAAATCACATACAGCTATTGGGATGGAACTGGCCACAGGCGTGCGATCCAGGTAAGTGGAGGTCATGTGCTTCAACTAACTTTCTAAGTCCTCAGCTTGCATTTGCCATATTATATTACATCTTGGTGTCTTTATCATTTTGTAATTCAGGTACGCAAGGGCGACAGCATTGGAGAGTTTCTTCGAGCAGTCCAACAGCAGCTAGCTCCTGAATTTCGAGAGATTCGAACAACCTCAGTAGAAAATTTGCTCTATGTGAAAGAAGATCTTATCATTCCTCATGTACGAACACAAAAATTGTTTATAATTTCAGCAAGTCTGTGTACAACATTGTGTGTGCATGTGCACATGTCCCAAATATTATTTACTTATTTACCTGTTTCCATGCATATTACAGCAACACAGCTTCTATGAGCTAATTGTGAACAAAGCTAGGGGCAAAAGTGGACCAGTATGTTTCTATTATCCTTTGTCTTGAATTTATTTTGTGTTTATTTTCTGGAAGCAACACACACATGTATTTTATTCCTTTTGACAACATACAGTTAACTTTCTCAGTCCTTGATCATTGTATTGGTAATTTTTGGCTTCCCTAAGAAAAAATTCCTAGTTCTGCCCTGTTAATGGTTTCTTAAAAACACACACATTCAAAACTGTACTAAAGGCATGGAAAAGATGTTATCAACTACTCGGACGATTAAATAAATAAGAGAACAGTAACAAATGAGAAATCCTATATAAAGTGGGACAAATGCCCACTTCGTTAATTAAATTGTAGGTATTACAGGTAAGAGGGTAATTGTTGAATGATAATGCATTTCAGTAATGAACTAATTCTTCATTGTTTGAAAGTGAAAATTAAGTTCTTTTGACCAGCAGAAATTCCTCTTCTGTTTGGGCAAGATTCTTTACTTTAACATACTAGTTTTAGATATAAATTGATCCAAGGAAGAATTGTTTTGATACGAAGACATTGAGTCAAAATATGAGCAAGATTTTTTTCTTTTGTGATAACACACTTGGTTTTGGTCAGTAGTCTATCTATATTGCTTTAGTTCTTATATTGTTGCTGCTTAAAAGTTACATTTTCCTGCAGTATCTCTTAGTCATTAATATTGTTATCATGCCTTCATAAACTTGAAAGTGTTTGCTGATTATCCTGTAATGATTTGCAGTTTCGTCATTACTTACTATTTTTGATATATACAGCTTTTTCATTTTGATGTGCATGAAGATGTACGTACAATTGCTGATGCCACCATAGAGAAGGATGAGGTACATCTTCTCCCCAGTCATTTCCGTTACTGTATTGAAATTTTAAGTTTTCAAGATAGTGAGAACAAGACAAATACCTATGTTTGCCTTTAGGTGTTCTTGTAAACTTGTATGTAAACTTCTTCTCTTAATTACCTTACTCGGGTATTCGTATCTCAATCAACAGTCTCATGCTGGAAAAGTTGTAGAAAGGCACTGGTATGAGAAGAACAAGCATATATTTCCTGCTTCAAGATGGGAGGTACTCCCTTTCTTTCTTCCCCTCTTCTGTGACTGCATAGTTCATACGCTGGTCTTCATATTCTTCTGCCTTGTAGTTTAGTGTATTTGTACATGTTTTAGATAAATCCCCATCACTATAGAATCTTTTGAACTGGCATATTCATTATAACAATCTGCTCAAATTGTTATATGATAATGTGATGCATAGTAGCTTAATACACAGCCGCAGATTCTGATTCTTTTCATTGTCAATTGCAGATTTATGATCCAACAAGGAAATGGGAACGTTATACTATCCATGGGGATTGAACTTGGCTGCCAAATAATTTTACTTGGATTTGCTGCTTCTGAGCTGATTATGCCTCAGTTCTGTTAGTGTTGGTAATATAATTAGTAATTCCAGTGTTTGGAGTGGATGGTCTTTATTGCTATAATTCATTGCAGAAACTTGGACAATTAGTCAGATTTATTTTACATTACAGTGGAAATCTGACAGGCTGAGCATCTAAAGTTTGTAGACTTTTTTATTTACTGAAAGGTTTAAGAGTTACCTGCTGGCAACTTCTTTGGTTCTGATTGCCTTTTATTTCTCTATTTGTCATTTATAAAAAGATACTATAACTCACATTGTAATTGTCTATTAGTAATCATATTTTTTAGTCTTAGTTGTAGTTTTATTCTTTCTATTATTACTAATTTATAAAAATGATATTCTATTTTAAAAGTTAGACAATTTTGGTTCATCTTTCAAATTTTAGAACTAAAAAATTATGATTTTATATATTTTAAATGATGTGACATATAAATTTATGATATAAAATCATCTAGATGTTTTATTTATTCATGTGTCGTTAATTAGATTAAAAAAACTAAAATTTTTTGAAGTTAAAATCTAACTTTTTACGGGGTTCTATTCAAATTTCATAGGCGTTGATGATTCTACATCACTATATCATATATCATTATTTAAAACATTTCATATTATTATTTTTTAGTTAAAAAAATCATAAAGTGATCAATAAAAAAGAATCAATAAAAATATGAGGATTAAAATTATAATTAGGTTTATTTTTTAAATTGTAAATATTAAATGTATGACTGTACCTCTACAAATTAAAGAGAAAACTTAAATCATATCATTCAGTAAATGGCAAAAATAGATAGAAATATTAAAAAAGAAAAGTTAATGTAGTTTTTTTAATAAATATAGAAGAGATAAATACTTTTCCAAAATTAAAAAAATAGATAGAAATATTAAAAAAAAAGTTAATGTAGTTTTTTTAATAAATATAGAAGAGATAAATACTTTTCCAAAATTAAGAGGGTCAGTTTCATTCTAAAAGAATTAAATGAAGGTGAATTCAATTCCATTTATTTATTTTTTGTATTTTACTAACATTTTTCTAGTTTTATATACTTCTTTATTTATCAAATAGACTTATACTATTAATTTCTTCGCATTACACACGCAATAATATTATATAAAAAGAAAGTCTTTTATCCCAAAAGAAACTATTTATTTATTTTATTTCCGTTAGGGTTTTAATACTTCTTTTCAATCCCGTGAGGTTTTGAATACTGTTAAAAAAAAAAAGGAAACCCCGAAGCCCTCCGCTCCGCCATGGCACGTTTATGGAAGTCCTCCGCGCCGCGCCTCCTCTACTACACCCTACGATCCTCCACCACCGCCCCTCCTCCTTCGCTTTTCCACCTACGCCACTTCTCGAACGAGCCACCGGAACATGAGCGCAACATTTGGATCTCATCTCTCATCGACCCTAGCAAGACGACGTTGAAAGAGAGGGAGAGTTTCTACGGAGTTTGGGAAAACACGACGTACGAATCTAGAAGAACAGAAGACACAAAAAACCCCTCGATCACATTATTAGGTTTAAACAACACTATCCAATCAACAATCACTTTCTTAACCTGGAATGATCACAACAAAATAACCGTAATCGACACTTCTGATTCCGTTGATTTCACTGTAGATAATGATAGGATTTTGCGTGTTGTTGATTGTTCCATTCTTGTTATTTGTTGTGTTAACGGTGTTCAATCCCAATCCATTACTATGAATCAACAAATGAATAATTATCAACTTCCAAGAATAGTGTTTATTAACAATATTGATGAGAAAGGGGCATGTCCCTTGAAAATTATGAATGATGTTAGATCTAGGCTTCATTATCATAGTGCTGTAGTTCAAATTCCAATAGGTTCTGAAGATTGTTTTGATGGAGTTGTTGATCTTGTTAAGTTAAAGGCCTACCATTTTGATCAAAGACTCCATTCTACTTTTATTGATGAAGTAGACATTTGTGAAAATATGACTTGCTTGACGTTTGAAAAAAGACGTGAACTCATTGAAACTGTGTCTGAGGTTGATGATGAACTCGCTGAAGCTTTTCGTAGTGGGAAATTCATATCAGGTTCTGAACTTGAAGAAGCTATTCGTAGGGCAACCATAGCGAAGAAATTTGTACCGGTTTTCATGGGTTGTGCTGTGAGAAATTTTGGGTTGCAACTACTTCTTGATGGTGTTGTTAGTTATTTGCCGAGTCCAATTGATGTTTGTAACTATGCTTTTGATCAAACTAAGGATGGGGAGAAAGTTAAATTGTCTGGAAATGTTGATGGGCCACTTGTGGCATTGGCTTTCACAATGGAGCACAGGCGTCTTAGTCGTCGATTAACGTATCTAAGAATCTATCAGGGTGTTCTTCGGAAGGGGGATTTTATTACAAATGTCAATACTGGTGAGGAGATTAAGGTTCCTCGTTTGTTTAGGAGGCATAATGATGTGATTAAGGACGTTGAAGTGGCTCATGCTGGCCAAATTGTTGCTGTGTTTGGTGCTGATTGTGCACCTGGAGATACTATTACTGATGGGTCTGTTAGATATACTATGACTCCTGTGAAAGTTCCAGATGACTCTGTCTCAGAAGATTATACAGAGCAATTTCAAATGGTTTGAATTGCTTCCAAAGAAAGGATCCTACTTTGTCAGCTGGTTTGGTTTGGTTTATTACTAATTATACATATCATTGGATTAGGTATTAGGTATTACTTATTATTTATTATGGGGAATTTGTTGCTTAATTATGGATCATTGATCAGTTATAATTTTTTATTGTGATATGCACTTAACAATTGATCCTAACCTTATTGTCAAAAATATTATGCGACTTGTCTTTGTCATTATTATGTTTTCAGGTTTCATAGTTTAAATGCCGTCCCCACGCTGAAGAAGCAAAACGGGGTTAAGATGATTTAGATAAGCAAATGAAGATTTGATCTTTATTTTTTGTTAACAGTTTTGATGATTGCTTCTATTTCTCTCAACTCAAAGTGGGCTTGGTAACTCTTTCGAGGAAAAAGTCAAAGTATATATTATTGAAGGAAAAAGTAATAGGGTCTAGAAACAAAATTACAAAATATAAAGAAAATAAACTTAACAAATAAATTGGGTCTAATAAATTAGACCGGGCTAATAGTCAACAATTAAGTATGTAAATACCGCCCACAAACTAGAGAGTGGACGGCAATAACTCTTAATTTGGACAACAAATATGTAAATGATGAAGAATCAAAAGACTTTGTGAATATGTTGGCACTATGACCGAATGAGAAAATAGATAGGAGATGAAATAATTTGGATTGTATTTTCTCGTGAACGATGTGAGAATCAATGTTGATATGCTTTGTTTGTTTATGAAAGGTTGAATTTGCTTTTATGTGACAAGCAGATTTGTTGTCACAAAATAACAGTGCAAGGGTTTTAGGGGAACCTTGAGATCATGAAGGAGACAAGTTAACCACTACAACTCACAAATGGTGGCATCAAGTACTCTGTACTCGACTTCTTTGAACGCCAAGAAATGTACAACAACCAATAACTGACTATCGAGTTAAGGGGCATGAGGCCTAGTCGGAGTCACTAAAAGCTTTGAGTTGAAGAGAAAATTTTGCATAGAAAAACAATCGTTGCCCATGATTCTTATTCAAGTAGCACATAACCCATATGGCAGCATGTTGATGCAAGGTTAAAGGATAAAACATGTGCTAATAAGTTGTTGGACAACATAAGTGATATTTGAACGAGTTGTGGTTAGGTAAATTAGACGACAAATGAGACGATGATATGTTGTAATATCACAAACTAGTTCATCAAATTGGATGATTGACTGTTTGCTCATGGGTGTTGAAGTAGGTTTGGCATTCACGAGACCAACATCAATGAGCAAATCAATGGTGTTTTACGTTGGGAAATGGAAATACTAGACTTTTTTATTTCAATTTCAAGACCAAGAAAATATTTAAGGAACCTAGGTCATTGATTTTAAAAGAGGTGTCAAAATTGTGTTTAATTGTAGAGATTTCAGCAAGATCATTGTCAGTAAGGATAAGATCATCCACATATATGAGGATAAAGTTGTTAATTTGACAATCTAGTTAATTATTGGTCTGAGTCCACATGTTATAGAGGTCAAAACATGGGCTTATGATGTTGGCCAACAAAATGTGAGTTTTTCTATAATTTGTTTGGTACGCATTGTACAACTCATGAGTCTGCTTATGTTGTTTTTTATTCGATGTATAATTCTCAGTCTCAAAATTTTATGGAAGCAGGTGGTAATGATTTTAATCCACCCACAATTTACATTGAGGAAAATGATCAAAATCACGATGAATCGGAAAAAAACTCAACTCGTTTAGAGAGCTAAACGAGTTCGACGACTTCCTAGATGTGGGATTAGAGGTAATTTAAGTGGACAACATTGATATAAAATTGATGTTTTTTTCCCTTCGATGTGATGTATTTTTATCGTTAATTTAATATATTCGTTTCAATTTCATGTTATTAATATAATTTTTTTTATTTAATTGTTATTATTATTATTATTATTATTTGCAAATAATTTGATATATTTTTAAATTTTAATGTATTTTTTAAATTTATAATATAACTTAATCATTTTAATTAAAATTATTATAATTAATAACAGATGTTAAAATGAAAATATAAGGTCTAGTTACATGTCATTAAGGGAAGCAACTTTCTATAAAAATTTTAAAAAAAATTCTTCAATCGGTCGCTTCGGCTTTCCCCGAAGCAACTTCCTAGTTAAATAAAAAAGATAAATCATCTGCATAAATTATTTTTAAACTAGGACAATTCAATAATAAATAAAATTGAAATATTTAAATAAAAAATGCTACACTTGATGGGAAAGACACCCATATATCCCTCTTTTTATAATTTTACACCAAAATGCCATAGTCTGGAAAAAAAATACGGAAATGCCCTCTTTTTTTTCTCCAGTTGCTGGTCGCAACCTGGGGATGCGATGAACTGATCAAAAAGTACATGATGGTCGCATCCTGGGGATGCGACCTCCTGTAGACAATTTTCCAACTTTTTTTCTCCCCATTTTGTCCTATGTATGGCATATATATTATATATATTTTTATTACATATTTTTAAATTAATAATAACATTATTATAATTAATTAAAATAATAAAAATATTTAATTTATTAATATTATATAATTATTACTAATTATAATAATAAAAAGAATAATAATAATAATTACAATAGTAATAATAATAATAAAAAGAAAATTCTATTAATTAAAAAAAATACATTAATTGATTAATATTATATAATTGTTAATAATTATAATAATAAATAGAATAATAATAATAATTACAATAGTAATAATAATAATAAAAATAAAATTCTATTAATTAAAAAAAACATTAATTTATTAATATTATATAATTGTTACTAATTATAATAATAAATAGAATAATAATTATAATAATAAACAAAAAATTCTAGTAATAAAATTAAAATCACAATACATTAAAATAACAATACATTAAAATAAAAGAAAAAATATATTAAAATAATAATAATAAAACGAAAATTCTATTAATAAAATAAAAATAAAAAATACATTAAATTAAAAGAAAAAATATATTAAATAAAAGAAAAAAATGCTACAAATAAAAAAAATTAAATAAAAATTAATTATGTTACTCTAAATGACCTCCAGTTCCACATCTACACGTCGAACTCGTCTAGCCCTTTGAACAATTTGAGGTTGTTGTGGTTGATCCATATTGTAATTTGTTTGTGGATTAGAACCACTACCACCTCCTTCCGTATCATTTTGAGTATCGACATTATACATAGAATCAAAACCACTACCACCTGCTTCGGTATCATTTTGAGTTTCGACATTATAATTAAAATCACTACCACCTGCTTCCGTATCTATTTATTATTATAATTAGTAACAATTATATAATATTAATAAATTAATGTTTTTTTTAATTAATAGAATTTTTTGTTTATTATTATTATTACTATTGTAATTATTATTATTATTCTATTTATTATTATAATTATTAACAATTATATAATATTAATAAATTAATCTAATTTTTTTAATTAATAGAATTTTCTTTTTATTATTATTATTACTATTGTAATTATTATTATTATTCTATTTATTATTATAATTAGTAACAATTATATATTATTAATAAATTAATGTATTTTTATTTTAATTAATTATAATAATGTTATTATTAATTAATTATAATAATGTTATTATTAATTTAAAAATATGTAATAAAAATATATATAATATATATGCCATACATAAGGGCAAAATGGGGAGAAAAAAAGTTGGAAAACTGCCTACAGGAGGTCGCATCCCTAGGATGCGACCATCATGTACTTTTTGATCAGTTCATCGCATCCCCAGGTTGCGACCAGCAACTGGAGAAAAAAAAAGGACATTTCCGTATTTTTTTTTAGACTGTGACATTTTGGTGTAAAATTATAAAAAAAAAGGGATATATAAGTGTCTTTCCCACACTTGATAGTATTTTATATTCCTTTATATTATGAAGTAAAAATTACAGCTAAGCACAATTTGGTGTCATTGTAAAAAAGGACAATTTATTGTCACTTTAAAGCAATACACCATTTAATAAACAATACAAATTCAAAGGAAATTATATTAAAAGGAAATTTATTATCCCAAAGTTATGGTCAAATAATATTCATTATGTTTAAGGTTAGATTACTTTCTATAATCGGAAATTTTTTTAAAATTTTGTTTTGTCTTATTAATTTTTCTCTGTGACTTTTAGTAAATTTATGTATATTTTTCTTACTTTTGAATATTTTTTTAAGGTATGTTAAAAAGATTATAAATATAGCATTTATAAAAATTTAAAATCTTTGAAGAAATTAAAAAATTAAATATGAACTTCTTAATGAGAAAGTCCAATAACACAAATAACTAAATCTAATTCTAAAAATGAAATTTTATAGGAATTGAAATATAATTAATTTGTAATATAGTAACTATTTATTTCGAAAACTTCATTTGAAATCGTTAAAACGCATTTATTGAAGCAATAATTAATAACGCATAAATTATCCAAATTTGTAAATTAGCATCTATCTCTTGAACGCAACGTAGAGTTTAGTTGTTGAATTAGTTTAACCCATTTAGTAAGCTATACACTGTGCTTTCTCTCTCGTTACGTGTATATTAAATACTAAACAGAAACTTTTTGGACTTAAAGACACACTCATTATTATATTATTACGATCACGCCTTCATCTTTATCTCTTTCTCTCTCTACCTCTCTGCCTAACTCTCACTTTCTCTCTCTACAATTCCAAAACCCTAGACCTTCCGATTCCTTGTCACAATGGGTTCCGAAGGTTCCACCGTCGTTGGTAGTTTATCTAACACCTTCACTTCAATGTTCATTTCCTAATATCTCTTGTTCTTCCTCTTTCTACTGTTTCAGATTTTTTGTTTTTGTTTTCGCTGTGATTGCTTGTCTATTGCTGCTCCTTTGATTCTCTGATTGATTTTCAGTTGTTGTCGATATACTCTATAATTTCGAACTTCAATTTATTTGTGTTGAAACTCGTCAAGGGTTCGTTTCCAACTTCAATTTCTTTGTATATGTTTATATGTGTAATTTTGTTTCAATTGGAGCTGTAGTAGTATGAAATACTCGTTATCTGAGCTATTTCTGTAATAAACTTAACAGTAAAAGGGAAAAACTTTGAATGGAAAGAGTTTGTGATATGAACTTTGGATTTTCTCTTCTTCAATGTTGTTTGCTGAGATAGTAATTCTGTGCAGTTCTTCTTGCTCAGTTAACTTACTGTAGAAACTTTAGGTAGCAGGTGTATGTTTATTTAACTGCATCTTGGTGTATTTTTGTCCAATCCTTTAACCGTGCCACTGATTTTCCGATGGTTCCTTCCTAACATTTTACTAGAATGGACTCATTTTTGCGTGCAAGGTTAGGAAACAATTTAACTTCATAAAGATTGATAGAGTGGGAGGAAAGAGTGGACAGACAACGTTGTAGTGTAGTGTATTTCTCTCACTATTTTTTCGTTATAAGAAATTGTTTTATACAATTATGAACTCGCTGTATCAATCTCTTTTGGAGGTGTGGTGATAAGGACTTTAGGGATTATGACAGTTTGTTAATGGTCAGGAGTAGGATGTTCTAGGATGGATCATGTAGTGTACTGAGAAATATGTCGTAACTTGCATGGTCTTTGAAGGAGGTTTGATTAGGCCAGCCCTGAGAAATACATTTTCTTTGCACACTTGTATGGTTGGTTCATTTCCCAAAATGTCAGCACATTTTTTTTTATGAAGTGATCAGTTTATGAGGCAATCAGATTGATTTTTGAGGAATTGAGTCAATTTAAAGAGTGCGTGACTGTGTTCAAGAATGTGATTTTCTATACATGAAGATACTAAAATCAATAAACTTAAAAACGTGATCAGATATCTATGCAAGAATTTTTTAATGCAACTTAATACGTGCAATGTGATTTTCATGTCCCCTCTTTTGTCAATGTAACCTATCATTGACTACATTCATCTGATATTGTAACTGTTTTATTGCACAATAGATTTGTAATTTGAACTTATGTTGT
Organism: Cicer bijugum; assembly: GCA_037974875.1. Taxonomy (NCBI): domain Eukaryota; kingdom Viridiplantae; phylum Streptophyta; class Magnoliopsida; order Fabales; family Fabaceae; genus Cicer; species Cicer bijugum. Next base: position 11,456,358 of record JBBPBT010000036.1, on the reverse strand, counting down.
TAAAATTTTGTCTATCAATGCAGTTCCTAGGAATTTCAGATTATTGGAAGAGCTTGAGCGAGGTGAGAAAGGAATTGGAGATGGAACTGTTAGCTATGGAATGGATGATGCTGATGATATATTCATGCAGTCATGGACTGGGACTGTTATTGGCCCCCCTGGTGTAAGCTAGCTGTTCTGTTCTTTGCTCTCTGTTGCATCAAATGCATTGAAAACCTATTTGCAAGATTGCAGAATTTATTATTTTTCCTAAGATATGTATGGTTTTACAGTTCTCTTTTTTGCTTGTCTATTTTGATCAACAATGCACATTATCCTTGCCAACTTATTCTGGCAAATTTGGTGTTTGCAAATTGCATGTCTCATTTTTGTTGAAACAAGTTTTTATTTTGATCAGAATTAGGGGTCTGTGATGTGTGGATTATTGGGAGTTTATTGTATTGCTTTGGAAACTAAATGGTTATGGAACATATTAATTTTGTGCTTGCTTTTGAAGTAAACTTTCATATGTCTCCTAGTATTTTGGAGCCAACATGATTGAAAATTTGAATTTTTTTTGTTCCTGAGAGGTTGAATTCTATTTACTTTTTCCTATATCTTTATTTGACAAAATTGCTTTATCAACTGTAGTTTTCCTCCCCTTAATGCCACAAACAGGATGCATTGCCGTTCTCTAGTTGTTAAGTGAAATTAATATTTGTTAAACTTCATTTTGACGTGTGGAATTTTGCTGTTTATTTTGTTCTCTTACCAGACTGTTCATGAAGGTCGTATCTACCAGTTGAAATTGTTTTGTGGCAAGGATTATCCAGACAATCCACCATCTGTTAGATTCCAGACAAGGATTAACATGACTTGCGTCAACCAAGAATCTGGAATGGTAGGTAACTTTTTTATCAAGGATTCCTTGCACCATAGCAATTGAATATGAACTGATAAATTTCTAAATTACCAGGTTGAGCCACATTTGTTTCCCATGCTTTCTAATTGGAAAAGAGAGTCTACAATGGAAGACATTTTGTTGCAATTGAAGAAAGAAATGATGTCTCCACAAAACAGGAAGCTAGCTCAACCTCCTGAAGGTGTGTCAATATTATTTCTGATGGTTACTATTTGTTGGTGTTTTTATAATTTTTTCCTCCATGATAGCAATTACTATAGGCACCTAGCTTACTGGCAATTATTTGTGAGCTAGTCAGCTTTAAGCTTCATAGAGTAGTTTGTGTAAAACTTTCTGATGGATTGTTCAGCAAGCAGTCTTAATAAGTGCATTTGTGAGGATATTCCCAGGATTAGATATTTAAAGCAAGGTTATCAAGATTTAGATTTAAATTTTACGATTATGGGATTCTACTCACCCCCACTGATCTTAGTCGCACAAAATCATGTTTTGGAGCAAGATTATGCAAAATCGCTTCCCTCTCTCTCACAACCGATTATCTCTCTCACACTCTCTTGTTTGAGTCGTGCGACCTTCTCTACCTTGTTGAGGTAGGATCTTATTATCTTATGTTTTGCGATCATTCCACCCCTTCTCGATCCTACATATTTACTTTGGTAAGATCTTCAGATCCTAGTTGCGATCTTGAGTGTTACGATCTTGCTACCCCCTCCCCCACCTGTTCTTGATCAAAATCTCGATCTTGACTATTTTTATTTTAAGAATTGAATCTTGTATAAGTATTTTATATCTGATCTGTATTTTAATTATATTTAAGCTAAAAATTATAAATTGTGGCTTATATTTGTTACTAATCTGTAACTGTAAATTTTGTTAATCTATTAATTTACAAAAGATAATTTCTTTACAACATCAAACTATGTATTGCCATATCAGTGAAGGAGTTACCAAAATGAGATTGTAAGCTCGGTGCACTCCAGAAGGAAGGATCGCAGTTAAAACGTTAGAGTAGAACTTTTTAATAGTGTTCCAACATATCACTGAATGGTAGTGTAATATAACTTGGTTGACTGGATCAATATAATCTGCTCTTTTAGCTTGTGCTGACTAGATTGTAAGCTATGGTGACATAACACTGGTGGAAATAGTATACTGGTTGTTAGGTTTGCATTTGCCTTATGAATCTTATGTGTTATGAGAAAGCTAATTGACCATATATGACTTCTAGGCAATGAAGATGGAAGAATTGACCAAAAGGGGCTGGTGCTGAGATGTTGTATTGTGTAATTCAGGTGAGAACCCAGAAAAATAATGTAAATAATTATATTGAATAGATAATCCAGGTTCATGGGTTAATGCATTTATAAATGTAATTATTGACCATTGCGTTTGTAACCTGGAGCATCAAAGAGTGACTATCCTATCCTTGAATTTTTATTGTGAATTATGTTGAAACTGCTCTTACTGCAGACTCTAATTTGGCAGTTGGAACCTTGTACTATGGTTTTTATGTATTCATTTGTGTAGCTGTGTTCCGCATGCATTCTTTCTTCCTGAAATTATGGATGCATCCATTTGGTTGTTAAATTGTTTATCGTACCCTGTTTCCAAAATCTCGAGAATGCTTTGATGAGATTGATTTCTACTTAATTTTTAGAAACTTATGTGTTATATTATTATTATCATTATTATTATTATTATTATTATTATTATTATTATTGAATCTGGAACTAGGATATTAGGATGTCCGTTACAGACTAATACAACTCAAGCCAGATGAACTGAATTTTGGAATCAAATTCTGGCAGAGTTTGTCTTCTCCATGCAGGAGACCTGAATCTGAAGAAGGAAGGATCGCAGTTAAAACGTTAGAGTAGAACTTTTTAATAGTGTTCCAACATATCACTGAATGGTAGTGTAATATAACTTGGTTGACTGGATCAATATAATCTGCTCTTTTAGCTTGTGCTGACTAGATTGTAAGCTATGGTGACATAACACTGGTGGAAATAGTATACTGGTTGTTAGGTTTGCATTTGCCTTATGAATCTTATGTGTTATGAGAAAGCTAATTGACCATATATGACTTCTAGGCAATGAAGATGGAAGAATTGACCAAAAGGGGCTGGTGCTGAGATGTTGTATTGTGTAATTCAGGTGAGAACCCAGAAAAATAATGTAAATAATTATATTGAATAGATAATCCAGGTTCATGGGTTAATGCATTTATAAATGTAATTATTGACCATTGCGTTTGTAACCTGGAGCATCAAAGAGTGACTATCCTATCCTTGAATTTTTATTGTGAATTATGTTGAAACTGCTCTTACTGCAGACTCTAATTTGGCAGTTGGAACCTTGTACTATGGTTTTTATGTATTCATTTGTGTAGCTGTGTTCCGCATGCATTCTTTCTTCCTGAAATTATGGATGCATCCATTTGGTTGTTAAATTGTTTATCGTACCCTGTTTCCAAAATCTCGAGAATGCTTTGATGAGATTGATTTCTACTTAATTTTTAGAAACTTATGTGTTATATTATTATTATCATTATTATTATTATTATTATTATTATTATTATTATTATTATTATTATTATTATTATTATTATTATTGAATCTGGAACTAGGATATTAGGATGTCCGTTACAGACTAATACAACTCAAGCCAGATGAACTGAATTTTGGAATCAAATTCTGGCAGAGTTTGTCTTCTCCATGCAGGAGACCTGAATCTGAAGGTTTCATTGAGAGGAACCGAGTTGTCAGTTGGGATGGTTACATTCGGTGATTGTTAACAGGTGGTGGTAGCATTTATGAGAAAAAAATTCCAAGAACAAACAAAATTAAGCTTTGGATTTTAAAACATACATGTTAAGTGGGAGGAGTTTGAACTTTTTTTTAATATATAAATAACATATATAGTACATGCAAACAATGCAAAATATACTTACACAGGCGCGCACACAGGGAGATTTTGAATTAGTTGGCCATGGAAAAATTGTCTCTTGTTCAGTGTCATTTATTTTATCAATCAGTACAGCTTTTGGACCGGTTTAAATCAATATAATATAGCAATCTGCAATACTATTTTGCAAGAAAAGTGGACATGAATTCTCTATGTAAAGAGGGACCTTGCAGTAGTTTGCAAAAGATATCTAGGCTCAGTTTATCAAAGCCATCTATCTAGGGAAAAAAAGTCTGGTTGTAAAAGATTTGTGTCTGGTTTGCAAGTGTAAACTTAATTTCAGCCATCAGTTTGTAAGTATTTTGAAAAGTATCTTTATGAAAAATCTGTGTATTTCTAGATTTGTTTTTGGGGAAGAAGCGATATAATGGGTCTGTTTATTGCAGGTTTTAAAAAAAAGGGTTTTAGAATATTTTTTTATAATTTTAAGTATTTTATTTATTTATTAAACTTTTTTTAGATAATAAAATTAAAAAAAAAATGAATAGAATGAAAATCTATTTTGAGTAACTCTTAAAAAAAATATTTTTATCTTTTAAGAATGTCTAATAATGAATATTTAAATTATTGAATATAAAACTAAATTTATTTATTGATAACAAATAAAATCAAAATAATTTTTATAAAAATCAATATTAGAAATATAAAATAAAAATTATTTTTTAAAAAATTTAAAATAAATGGGTCCAATATATTTATATATATATATATATATATATATTTTTCGATAGATTTTAATACTAGTTTGCTACAAAAACAGACCAAGTCGTTGTGCTGTTTCTATATCTAAAAATTTATTGGGTCCATACCTTAAAAAATAAACAAGTAGATCGTAATTGTGAATTGTAAGATCATCCATATAACTTGAATTTCAACGTGAAGAGAGCCTTTGTAAAAATAAATAAATAAATAAATAAATAAATAAATAAATAAACACGATAGAATCTAAATTTCTGAATATTGTGACATTTGCGAAAATTTGACATTACAATTAATTGTGAAAATTTGGCATTACAATTAATGAAAAGTTACATAGTATTGATTTAATACGTAGGACTTAGCTCAATTAATAAATGTTGATTTTTGTAGATTGTATACTATTCTTGTATTTGAATTTAAAATTTTACAGTTATATATAAGTTTGTTTACTATTTTATCTACAAATAAAAAAAATTATTTAGATCTTTTCATGTTAGTAATCTCACTCTTAAAGTTTATTAGATTTTAACAATAAATAGATATATAAATGGATGAATATAACATGTTCACGATGTTTTCTCCAAAAATAAAAAAACATCATCAGAGGGAAGAAAACATCTTAACATTGATTTCGGCATGATCAGACTTAAATTATATATTTAAATGGGTCATAGTAATCAATCATAGATAGATACAATTATTACTTATTCTGGTTGTTCGTTTCAAGAGATAGGAGAAGAGGAGAGAAAAAAAATAATAGAAAGAGAAATAAAAATAGGAATGGTTAAGAAAGAGGAAAAGAGAGATTTTAATTAAAAATATATTTAGTTTAAAGATAGAAGATAATTTTTAAAAAAAAAAAATTAAGTGTATTTACTATTTAGCCACCTTCCCTCTCCCCTCTCCCCTTCTCTCCAAATTATTTTATATTGGATGGAAAGGAGAATAAAATTTATGAGATTTTGTTCAGACTCTTCTTCTAAAAGGTATATAAAACATAAAATTTATTTTTCTTCCTATTTATTTACCTCGAACCAATAGTAGTAACTGTAATGTCTTCTGTACTAGATTAAATACGATCTCTTACTCCAAATAATTTACACTAGAGATACAAATGACACTTTCACGTGGTTGTGGATACGCTATATCCAAAGCTATATCTATCGAGCAACAAGTAGTATGGGATTTTCAATTATTTGTCCATGTTTCCCATTTCTAGTTTGTGTTCTATAATAATAATTTTAACAAATGAGGTTGGCCACCTATATAATCTGAACAGATATGCCATCAACGCCAAAATTGGTAAAGTGTTTGGTCATATTTTGTTACGTTAATATAGTACAACACAAATTTTTAAGTCATAATTCAACTGACAAATATTGATATTGTTAAGTTGAATGACTTATTTTGAGTTTGAATTCGAAATTTCAAAGTTATAAGTTAATTATAATAAAATTTATCTCATTTTATAAAATAAAATAAAAAAATAGTGTAATACATTTGAGAAAAGAAAAAACTAAACTATCTATGAGATGGTATATCTCGTGAAAAACTTGATCTAAAAGGGCAAATTGAAGTTGGCTTTATGGTCGGAAATAGAGGTAAAAAACCTAATGTAGAGTTGTAATGTCATGCTCTTGTGGTGGCACATCAAAAGGCAAAGACAAAAATCCTCATAACTCTCCATGTAAATAGTTAGTAGTAAAGTATAATATAAACAAAAAAATATATTAAAGAGAATGAATGAATGCCTTCATTATTGAATGTGAAGTGACATTCCTTCCCTCTTTGTAATGCTCTTTCGTTTTTCTTTTTCTTTGATGGAACACTCACTACTTAATCCTTCCCAACATGGCACTGTACACACCAACCCATGCGATATGTTTGTGAAAGAGAAAGATACTTAAACAATACCCAACCCAGACACAAATCAACTTCATGTCATTCGACCACTAGCTCTTGTAGTGACTAAATATGAAACAAAAATCTTTATGTCCTTCTTTTTATTGGGATATGTGTATATAATTAATTTTGAGGCAATTATTTTACTCATTCAAAATGAGATATATTTATTTAAGAGCAGGAAATTAATGGATTGGATCAAATTTATTTGGCTTAATTGTAGTTTTAGTCTCCTATTTTAGCTGAATTGCAAAACTAGTTCTTCATTTTGTTTCTCCTCAGTTTTGGTCTCTCAAACAGAATTTTGATCCAAAACTTGATAAAATTTCATTTTTTTAAAGTTGTACTACAACATTTATGACTATATATTTCATGTACAATTATTGCAAATGAGATATTGATGCATGATGTGACTTAAATAAATGCAAAAAAAATGAAATTTCATCAAGTTTTGGACCAAAATTCTGTTTGGGGACCAAAACTGAAGAGAAACAAAATAAGAGACTACTTTCGCGATTCAGATAAAATAAGAGGACAAAAATGCAATTAAGCCAATTTATTTTAAGTTATCATAGATCAAAATAATTCATTAATACTTTTACGATTCACTAATAATTTTAATCCACCCAATTTCAATTTGTAATGGACGGGTATCCAATTCATCCATAAAATGAATATTTATATTTATTAATAAAAAATGAAAATAATATAATTAAATATTTATTATTTGAGAATGGTCATTGTTACAAGAAAATGTTCACAATAAATCAAGAATCCTATGTGACAACATGTAAAATTTACAAACATTCGTAATTAATAATATTAATTTTAATATTTAAATTTGACGGTTGATAGAAAATTTAATGCAATTATAAAGTTTGGATTCAATCGAAAACAATATAAATTTAAAGTTATTAATATTGAAAAGATTTTTAGCTAGATTCACATTATGTTGAGAGAATAAAATAAAAAATCTTTAAAAATATGATAAAATTAAAACTTTTGTAATATGTAATATTGATAATGTCAAAGTTAATTATTGAGTTTGTATTAAATTGAATCTAATATATCAAT
>JBBPBT010000036.1:11431341-11442096 GCA_037974875.1 Cicer bijugum | reverse complement strand
TTTTAGATTGAAATTTCAAATTCTTTATGTTTATTATATTAAAAGATAATTATAAAAGTCAATATAGTGAATTATAATTGAAATTCCATCTAAAAGATAATTATATAATTATATTTAATGTTTGACGTACTTTTAATAAGATTTCTTTTGGTCTAGAAAATTTGAAGAAAAAAACTATTTTAAATCATATATTGTTTTGTAATAAATATGAATTAAAAATCTTAAATTATTCAAAAAAAAATGAAACTTAAACAACTATAAAAAAGATGATCCATAAATTTAATATCTTAAAAAATTTGAATTAAAATATAATGTCTAATTTATTTATATAATTGTTATTGACTTAATGTAAATAATCCTCCACTCATCTACACATAATATATAATATATTTAGGTTTGGGGAAGTAAAGGAGAAATAAAATTGTGAAAAGTTGAGTAGAACATCTCCAACTCCACCCTTTTTTTGGGTCAACAAGATGATCAAGCATCTTTTACTTTACATTGAAGGCAGAAGGAGAGTTTTGTTCTGCGTACGTAGACAGAAAAATTTCCGAAAAAAAGGTCCTTAAATTGAGGTTGAATTCACATGTCTGAATGTGTCAGATACGAAATTTGATGTTGACGCTAAAGGATTTTAAGTAACAACAACAAATATTAGTATAAAAAAAGTTTAAGACCATAAATATTGGTTTTTGAAATATACTTAAACAAATAAATTCAAATTATAGGAAAACGGTTTTTTTTCAAAAAAAAAAAAAAAAACTAACGAGTCCGTTTATTTTTCAAGAAAATGAAATATTAGATTCTGAAATTTTTTTAGGGAAAATTTTAAATTCTATATTGAAACTTGTTGGTTCATCACTTTCCTGTGTTAGGGTGGTACTATCATCACTTTCCTCTGTTGGGGTGTGATATGGAAATCTTGGATTTTTTCGATAAATATATGAAGATCTTCGATTTCAATGCATGAGCATATTTTTCTTCAATTTCTTCATCCAGTTATTCTTCTTTTTACCTCAGTATCTTTGTGTTAGCTCAATTTTAGAATAAAAAAAAAAATCAAAACTATCAAACTAATAATGAACCGATTAAATTGAAGATTTAATTAAAATTTACACTAACATTCAACGTTGTGTTAAAAAATATATATAGAAAAGTTTAAAAATGTACTTGCTTACGATTATAATTTTTTTTTAATTTTGATATTTATAAATTATTTTGTTTGATTGATTAATTTTAAAATGATCTCTCACTGCAATTTCAGTTAAGAAAATTGTCAAGTGACAAATTCTATGACATAAGATAAAAGTTTATTAAATAATTAACACTATTAACTTGAATATAATTAAATAATTAACATTGTTTAACAATTATTTTTAAACATAACATTTTATAACTTAAAAATAATTCTAAATTGTTCAGCTTCTCTATTAAAATAAACCTAATATTGCGAACTCGTCTTCTTCGGTCATAGCCATCTGCTTCGTAATTCTCCGACGGTGATGTTGTTGTCTCTCAATAACGGTTGTCACAGACTTGCCATTGATCGAACGACAACTTATGACTCATTTTTTATCGTTGCAACTACAATCTCTTTTGTGGAGGAGATAAATGACTATCACAAAGATGTTCAACTAAATTTGGATTTGGAGAAAGAAAATAACACACAGCTCATAAAATAGAAGACAAAACACAATAGTGGTCAGAATTGATGTTATCACAGAAGAAGACCATAATGTTGTTTGAGAAAGATAATAAAGAGAAGCAGTGAAAAGAGGAATATAAGGAGGTGAATGGAAGGTGGAGACCATGGTAATTAGGATTTCCATTTTTGGTCTTTCGTAAAATAAAAATATAATTTTTAGTTTATTATATAATAAGTAGTTTTAGTCTCATTGAAACAAAACATGTGCAAGTGTTTTATAACTTTAAAAATTGTAATTGATTTTTACAATTATGTTTAAAATATTATAAAAAATTATTTCATAAAAATTAAGAATTTTTTAATTGATAAAATAAATATGAATTTTTAAATATAAAAAATCTAAGATAAAAATAGGAATAATACGGACTTGGAAATAGAATTTTAAACTCAATTTTGATGGATGAACTTAAAATAATACATACAAAAATTAATTAAAAATATATATATTAATTTAACCGTATAGAGTAAAATGGCATGTATAATGATTTTATAAGCACTAATATATGCTTTGGGTCATTGATTTAAAAAAAAAAATTTTTTTGGATTTGTTAACTTATTAGAAATGGTAATGTCACAAGAAAAACAAAGATAGAAGATGATGAACCCCAAGAAATTATGTGGTTCAATTTTAAAGACCTAATCCACAAAATTCATTACAAAGAGAAAACAAGATTAAAGTCAATACAATAGAGTTCTCTTGATTTTCTTGCCTTCCTCTGATTAGAAACATTCCATCAATCATTTATTTTTACACTTCAATTTGATCTCAATTTCTCTAAATTTCGTTTTACAATTAGATAATTTACACGAATTTCGCACAACACACCCACATAGAGATACTCTTTGCTATTTATAACAAGTATTTTGATGTAATACTAATAAGAGTTGATTGTAGTACAAAGTAGGTAAAACACATAGTATCTTTTGGCTTTGGAGTCAATAATTACACCAACCCCTTAACTATTTTTTGACTTGAATTCAAATCTTAATTAATAATCATAGTCCTCAAATAGACATTAATTGTCCATTAACTCAACTCAATATCCACAAAGCTAAAAGCAAAATAACACATTACATAAATAATCAACAACTCTAAGCTAATAACAATTTAGAGTAAATGAAAGTAATTTATAAAAGTTAGCACTAATTAGCACTCCACAGTGCTTTTTTGTCGCATTGCATTTCCACAATGATATACAACTCTTCTACTTTCATCAACTTCCCTCACTTCCTTACGTAAATTCTCCTTAAAGCAACACTCACATTCTCTCACAAACAAAAAAACAAAAAACAAAAAAATTTCTCCTTATTCTCTTTATTTGTGATCACTATACTCTGTTCATGTCAAACACAAAAACAAACATGCTTCTCTTTCTTCTTTTCCTACTCACACTACTCTTAACCATGCCAACCCCATCAATCTCCGGCACCGATTCTTTCATCTTCGGTGGTTGTTCTCATCTCAAATTCTCACCAGGTTCATCTTATGAAACCAGCGTTAACTCCATCCTCACCTCACTAGTTAACACGGCCACCTTCACTAACTACAACAATTTTACCGTTCCCGGAACCGCCGCGTCGGAAACCGTATACGGTCTTTTTCAGTGCCGTGGTGACTTGAACAATGATCAGTGTTCAAGTTGTGTGGCGCGTGCGGTGAGTCAACTCGGTACACTCTGTTTTTCTACCTACGGTGGCGCGTTGCAGCTCGAAGGATGTTTCGTAAAGTACGATAATGTTACGTTTATTGGGGTAGAGGACAAGACGGAAGTGATCAAGAAATGTGGACCGTCGATTGGGTTGACTTCTGATGCATTTACTAGAAGAGATGCTGTGTTGGCTTATTTACAGACGTCCGATGGGACTTCTTACAAAAGTTTTAGGTCCACTTATTCTGGGGATTTTCAGGCTGTGGCGCAGTGTACGGGGGATTTGAGTTCAACCGAGTGTCAGGATTGCGTTTCTGATGCTATCCAACGGTTGAAAATGGAGTGTGGCTCTTCCACTTGGGGGCAGGTTTATTTGGCGAAGTGCTACGCGCGATACTCTGAAGGTGGCGTTCACTCGCGTGGCGGTAACGGTATGTTGCTCCTCTTTTCCCTACCAAATATTGAATATCACAAGAGAAATTATCATGAATATATCACGAGTAATTGTGGTTAACCATCTAATAATAACGAGATGCTCAAAACAATTTTTCGCCAAAATCCAGAACAAAAGCAGTTTTTCTTCTTCCGTAAACTCAAAACGTGCATCATGAAATCTGAATAATTTTGTTGTTGTATGTAGTAGCATTAGTGTCTGTTTTTATTATTTTTTAGAAATGTTCACTCTCAATATTTTCTTTTAACAAGTTAAAATGAACATACGATTTAAAAAATAAAATAAAAAATGTTTTCATCAGCTAGGTTGTTATGTCTTTGCTTTGTTTTGAATTTTGCTTACAAAATGTTGCTAACGTGGAAAGGGTATGGAGGTGGGTGTGGAAAATTAGAATTGGTCCAGCACCTTAGCTAAGAGTAAACTCAAATCAATAAGTTGTACTTATTTCCATTTTTTCTCCTTTTTTTGTTCTTGGGAAATATTTTCCATGTTTTGATTGTTGGTTGTCTTCGTCAAACATTTGGATACAGTGGCTTGTTTGTAAGTATTTTTTGTGTACATAATAGGAAATTTCCACTATTGCTAACTTTTATCTGTAAATAATGCCTATGATTGTATGGTACCTATTACTATATGGTCTATGAGAAGCATTAAAATGAAGAATTGTCCCAATTAAGTTTTAAATACTCCTTCTTAAATAAAAATAATTAAAAAAATAAACTTAATTCAAAATTTAAATATTTCACATCTTTTTATTTCATTTGTACTTATATTTTGAAATAAAATATTTAAATTTTGAAATTATTTTATTTTAAAAGTCGACAGTTTTATTTTCTTATTTGAATTTTTAAATTAAAAAATAATAATTTAATATATTTTAAATAATATAATATATAATACCTTAATAAATAATTATTTAGATATATTAATTATTCACATGTTATTAATTAAATTATAAATATGAAAAAATTTCCGATGTTGAAAGTTAATTTTTTTAATATTTAATTATGAGTTCATCGTTGTTAATTATTTTATATCATTGTATTATTTATTATATTATTTTTTTAGTTAAAAAATCAAAAGAGAAAAAAAATTATTGATTTTTAAAATAAAATTATCAATTTTATGAATCTGTAAAAATAAAAAGAATGCATCTGCAAGAAAATCTTAAATATATGATGGTTTGCTTTTTATTAATTTTTATTAATGATTCCATGGTTTTTTAACTTTGATTTCAATAAACTGAAAATTTTATCCAAAATGAATTAATTTGTTTTTTCTTATCCTTGAAGGCTTGCTTGTACTAGTATCCGAATTTTAAATTACGCTTCGACCGTAGCTTTTGTATTCTTTATTAAAAGTTATTCTCTTTGCTCAGCAAACGAGGAGAATAAAAGATAAACAAAAAATATATTTTTTTTAAAAGGTGAATAGTAAAATTTTACTTGGTCTATTTATTATGTGTTTGTTTGATCAGAGTATTTGCATTATAAACTTTCCAGTAACATCTATTTGCAAATGAATGCACCGCTTTGAGTTTTAATGAAGAAACCTATGTGTCAAAAGAACAAACATGATCCATGAAATGTTACCTATTTGGAAAATCATTTGTCCTAATGTCTGAAAAGCACTTGTGCACAATAAAATAGATGTTTGGATTGAGATAGCAATAGCATAATAATAGGGTCAATAATTTTGAAATAGATTATATTTTAAATTTAAATTATTTACAACAAATAAAAAAAAACATGAATTCCCAAAACATTGCAATCATGCACATGTGAAAATTGCATTGCATCTAGCACTACAACAATATTTATTCTGTTTAATTTTGGTATTTAATTGGAACAAATTAGATGATGACAATCACAATGATGATGAAATTGAGAAGACACTAGCCATACTAATTGGACTCATTGCTGGTGTTGCTCTAATTATCATTTTCCTATCCTTCTTGAACAAGGTGTGCGAAAAGCAGAGAGGTATGTATGGTTTTATTGCAATCTTTCTCATTTTTAAACATTAATTTAATTACTAATTGTTAATACAATGTTTTCTTTTTGAACTATTTTATGCAGGTGGTAAATAATAGAATTGAACTATTGTCCCTGCTTTTGTTTTTTTCTGGTAAATTATTTGTATTTCTCCCTTTTATTTTTGTATTAAATCCTTTGTAAGTTTCCACTACAATTCCCTTTTATAAAGATTGCGAAGTGAAGGTATATAGATAGAAATATCTTGTGGAAAAAGTTGTTCTTTTGAAACAAAGTTACATGATGAGTTACAATAAGGTGAAAAGACTCAATTCCACTCTCTTTTTATGACCACTTAGTGTCCACCAATTTGTATAAATAGTGAACATTTAAGTGAAAAGTGCAACATGTTATGTTATGTTATAGCCTTTAATAATAGTGAGTATTAGTTAGAGTTTTTCCTTAGTATTATATTACAACATTATGATTAACTTTACTTTTTCATTCAAAAAAGTTAGATTAAGACAATTTTGATCACATTTCTGTCAAATCTATGTCCCAATTATGTTATCATTTGCGACTTATGACCCAGTTATTTATTGGTCTATTAATTTACCCTGTTTGGGCCATTATGATTATGCCAGATTAATTGTTAATATTTTCTTTGTTAACATTTTTATATTAAATTTAAGTCCTTCAATTATTTCATCTTTAGTTCAAATCAATTGGGCCATTCACTTCACCTCATATCAGCTCATTTTTTATCAAGAATTATATTGGGACATTTTTTTTTTCATTGTGGTGTAAACTGAGAGTCTTCTGCTTGCAAGTACAAAGATTTAGATACTAATTTATTAAATTGAATAGTATTATAAAAAAAGTGCAAAGAAAAAAACAAAACTCTCAGTCAAGAGTTTTAATATGCTACATCTAAGAGTGTGATTGCAAGTTGCAACCAAGAGGAGAAAAGAGTTGAATCAACTTGTATAACATGCAATTATTAAGAAATAAAATCATCACTCTATTATTATATAAGAAGAAAAGGAGCAAAATGTTATTAATTAAAGAAAAAAGATGAATTAGATGTTGGTACAAAGTAGCAATAATTATAGGAGCATGGTGTTTTTGTTAGTAAAGACTAAATAAAGAATGTTAACGAAATCCCTTGAGAATCTTCTGTGTTTGCATCTTTATGTAATCTCATCCATCATGAATTGCTTTTTGGGTCGCTTTGAGTATTGGGTGGGCTCTGTTTTTCTCCAACTCTATCCAATCTTTGGCACCACTTATAACATCTTAACCTCATTATCATACCTTAAGCTCTTTGTCTCTTCTTTCTTAAACAGAATATATACAACATACCAACATAAAATCATAAATTATAAATTCCAGCTCGTTCATAATTTTTTTTTATGTCATTGTATTAAGAAATTCATAACCAAGTAGTTATCATTACATTAAACAAAATTATCTATACAAAAATTAATATTTTTTATTCCAAATATAAATTAAATACATCAATTTTAATTAATCTAACTGTTTTTTTATTTTATTAAAATGACCGAAGACTAAAAAAGTAAAGACAAGTATAAACAAGGATATAAATTTGACAAGAAATAAATGGAATTATGTACATGTAAACAATTGGTACTTAAATTAAATGTGTGAAGAGCTGTGGTTATAGTTGTAAATAAATGTATCAATTATCATTGTCCAAATTGGACCTAACTAATCTATTGAATATTGATTCTACATGTTAGACATTGCCTCTGCTTTGGACATTTAACTGATTTTGAGGGCAAAAACCAAAAAGTCATATGGAAAAGCTTTCAACTACTACACACGACTTGATATATGTATAATTAAATTAAACAAAAAGTATTTTTTTTTTCTTTACCTATTTTGAAATGATTGATTATCTGTAAGATTAGCATTTACAAGGAGAAAAAAAAAATGGATTCAAGAACTAAAAACAAACAAAAAAGCATAAACTTTGTACTTCCAAATTTTACTTGAAAATAAATAAATTAATAGTATAAAATTAGAAATAGAAGAGAAAGGTGAATTTGAAAAAGAAACTACTTTAATAATTAAAATATTAATAATTAATTGGTGAATGAGTGAACAACTACTAGTTTTGGCATGTTATATACCTTTGGAAAAGTTTATTAAAATCAATAGGCGTGTAAAGCAACAATGGCTCACACTTTGTTCTTAGTTTTGCAATATGGCACCATTAGAAAAGGTAAGATTCTACTTTTGACATGAGGTACTATCATCTTTAATTAAGATGTGGCAGGTATGGTTTTGGATTTTATACACTTCAAATTACTTTCACTTTTAGTTTTTTTAGTCCCATTAAAATTTTAAATATATTTTTAAAAATTTTAAAATAGTTTTAATTTTTTAAAAAAATTTAAAAAGGTTTGATTTTTATCAGAGAACCAAAAAGTATTCATTGCATGTAGTTTTAACTTTATGCAATCTTTTGATATGATGACACGTATATCTATAAAAAATAGTATAGGAGGAAGCTTCTTGACATATCAAAATATATACATCAAAATTGAAAGATTCAAGAGATATTTTTTTATCATACCCTTATGTCCAAATCATAGGGGGTAAGAAACAGATAGAGAAAAATCAGTTTTTTTAAGACTAATGATCATAATTAATAAAGTTATTATTATTGATATTTTGTTGACAGTAAAAATTGAACTTACTGTAATTTTATTATTTTATTTTTTAACTTTTGTATTTTAACCATCAAATAAACCTTATAATTTTCTATTCGTTAAGATAAATCACTCTTCTAAAATAGTGAATAGTTAAAGTTATATAAGTAATTAATCATTCAGTTTATTATATATATATATATAGAGAATGGATCATTTTTCTCGATTATCATTTTACACTTCTTCACTTTTCTATCTCTCTTATCTATTTTTCTATTCTCTTATATTTTTTCTTTGTTCAATATTTTTCTGAAGAATAATGAAAGAGAAAAAAGTGAAGAAAATGCAAGAATCTAAGTTGAAAAAATCAAGTACTTAATAGTTTTTTTTTTACGGAACTAAGTAGTATATTGGAGTAGTACATAAAGTAAAATTAATTTTTTTTTTTTTAAAAAAAAAAAGAAGAGAAGAGAGAGAGGTTGATGGTGATGATCGGTTAAAAGTGATTGTCAAAGTCTGATCGTATTGATGGATCTGGACTTAGGAGGAACCTTCCTAACATGATCCATTGCAAGTAAGTATTTGTGATGTCAACGGATGATGGCATAATGCATTATTGCAAACCTCTATATATATATATATCTATATTTAGGGATTCATTTCAATATGCTTGTCATTATCTCCAATCTCTTAATATTAATACCATTTGATTATTCTACCCATGTTAAAAGAAGTATGTACTATATTTTATTTTATACCATTTTTTTAGGAAATCTATTTTGTGAATTATATATATTTCAAATGAAGCTTATATTTATAAAAATGTACTAAATATTGACTTTGGTGAGCCCCAAAAAGAAAGTTCACATTAGTCTTCTTTGCGATAAAAAAAAAAAATAGATGTTAGATTAAACTCACATGGAAATTGGAATCCATGAAAAAAGTACTTTAGTGCCTCACAAAACTGCCCTTAAGCCCAACATGATCTAAGAATTTAAAACTGAAAAAAAAAAAAAAAATCACCTTGAGGCGCTCTTGATTTCTGTTGACAAAAGAAAAAGAGAGACTCTTGATTTATTTGATTTTATTCAGTTTTTATTTTTTATTTTGCGTTAGTTTGTCTTTGCGCTTCACAGATTAGGGTCTTTATTATGTTTCATGATTGTTATATATATATATATTATTAATCTTCAACCTCTTTATCATTATATTTTTTAATTTGTTTATTCGAATCTAATCAATTTTATATACTCTACTTGATTAATGTTGATTGGGTCTGATTTGCTATTATCTCAAATATTTTTTTTTAATAATCAAGTGAACATTTTTTAAGTTTAAAAAATTCCAACAAAGTTGTGAAGTCGTCAGAAACTTTCAAAAATACACGAAATTAATTATTCAATTGTAAGATTCATGTTTTATGCTTTTAGTCACCATTAAATGAAATGATAATATTCGTGGAGGTTGAATACAAGTAGAAGTGCATCGGTAGATGATGAAAACTATCACAATGTGATATTGAAGGAGATCAAGACCAAACGCTGGGTGTTGTGTATGTCCATTAACGAGCAAACACAAATATTATCTCCAATATTAGTTGAAATAGACGAGTCAATACTAGATTTTTTATAGACCACAATATTTTTATCAATATAATTAATTTTGCTTATAATACTCGTTTGTAAACTTTAAAATGACATACTTAACGATCATTGGAGGAGTAATGGATTCCACATCCAAGTGACAAAGTTTCTTCATTGAAGTAAAATAGAGTAATTAGTTTAGAGAGAATAATTGATTCCTCGATTAATAATAATAAATATTTATGTATATTTAATTAAATAGATTAGTTTTGTAGGCTAAAAGATTTTTTCAATCACATATAATCTAACTTATATAAAAATATATAACTTGACGTAAAATTAACGTAGACTAAATCATATACCCATGTCGAATTAATAGAAACTATTTATGTTGCAATGGATACTAAGGGCAACATATGTAATAAAAAAAAATTACAGTCTTATTGTTTTGCTCTTGTTTTGAAATGGAGAGTCAATAAGGTATGGATATAAAATCAAAAGCTATAACACTAACTAAAAAAGAAAAATCACTAAGAATAATTTAATGATGATCATATGCTTCGTAACAACTCATATGAAATGATACTAATATTTATAAAATGGTACAAATAAGCTCTATGAGTATTAATAATTTGATGAAAGTTATTGATTGAATGTTAAAGGATTATTATGTATCTTTTATAGAGTTTATCTACTAATTTGTCTTAAAAAAACAG
>JBBPBT010000036.1:11403791-11430875 GCA_037974875.1 Cicer bijugum | reverse complement strand
TTGTTTTTTTAATTTAGAAATAGTATATTGAAAGTCGTGTTCAACTAAATTTTCGATTTCATTTTAAAAATTTTAAAAAATTACATTTTCAATGTTTGATATTCAATTAAATTTTAAATTTTTTAAAAAATTATGAAAAAATTACAAATAAAACGTTTCAAAATTTGTGTTTTGGAAAATTGCGTAAAAATATTAAACTGTATTCATGATTTAAAAATTTACATTTCAAAATTCACATTCAACAACAATTTCAATTTATTTAACACAACTAATAATTTACATTTAAATTTTTTCAAATTGAATCAAATTTTTAAAGGTCGAGATAAATATTTTATTTATATTTTAAAAGTATTTCAAATTATTAAAAGAGCACAAATGTATTTTTATATATTTGAGTGGTGAAAGGTACAGGTGAAGTGGAGTATAAATTCCTGTTCATATACTTCGTGGGTAAAGAAGTCCAGCAGTGGGGATTGTGTGAAGTTTTTGAGTAGAAATGGGCTTTAGAGATCGAATTTGGGCCCAAATAAATTTGGATATACTGATTTATTTTGTTTATCGAGTAATTGAAGTGTATTTGAAAGTTGAAACTTGAAACGAGGGTGTGTCACGTGTAGGGCACGTGTCGCTGAATGACGCATTTGCTTGCTTACATCTAAAAATGCAAAAAAACGTGAGAGTATAAAGGAAAAGAAGAGAGAGAAAGAAGAAGAAGAAGAAAAGCAATAACTCCTCCATCTCTGAATTGTGAGCGAAGAAAACAAGCGACAAGATCTAAATCAAATGGCGTTGGAATGGGTAGTGCTAGGCTACGCCGCCGCTGCAGAAGCAATAATGGTGATCCTCCTCACCATTCCTGGCCTCGACGCTCTCCGTAAGGGTCTGATTGCCGTTACGAGGAACCTTCTCAAACCGTTTCTCTCGGTGGTTCCGTTTTGCCTTTTCCTTCTCATGGACATTTATTGGAAATACGAAACCAGGCCTAGTTGCGAAGGAGATTCCTGTACTCCCACGGAACACCTTCGTCACCAGAAATCGATTATGAAGAGTCAGCGTAACGCGCTTCTCATCGCCGCCGCGCTTCTTTTCTACTGGCTTCTTTACTCCGTCACCAATCTCGTTGTTAAGATCGATCACCTTAACCAGCGTCTCGAACGTCTCAAGAGGACCGAGTGAATTGAATTTCTCAGATAAGTCTATCGGATTTGTGTTCGCTGCAGTTTTTGTTTTGTTGTTATTATGTTAGTATATGCAACAATTTCGTTTCGTTTTTCTTTTGTTTAGATCTATGTTTGAATGATTATAAGACGATTATTGATTAATCGTAGTTATATATGTAATTTCTGTGCTGTTTTGAATTTTCGTGACCTTGATTGAGAGTTAGGGTTCATTTTAGGGATTTTCTCATTGTTGCGATATTTGTGCTTTGGGATCGAATCTTTATTACGAATGAATGAATGAATGAATACACACGATTGTTCGATGTTAATTGAAATGCTTGCTTAACTTGTGAATAATTGTTACAAACCACACAGAAAATCATTTGAAAATATGGAAATAGTTGAATGTAAAACTATGCGATTGTGCCACCCCTTCAATCTGAATCTGAATTGTTAGCGTTACATTGAATGCCCTGTCACTGTATAGTTACCTTTTTCTTTCTTTTTGTTCCAACTTATCTTACACATATTCAATACGTGAGGATTGAGGCAACTTCAAGAATCTTGTTTTCTATACCTTTCTCCTTTGAATATCTTGCTATTGCTATTTCTTAATTTATGGTCATTCTTTCATGGAGTCAAACACACTATTAGTAGGCATGATGTAAAGTTTCAATAGCGTGCTATACTTACTCACTCATATGCATAGTTTGTTAATGAAAATCAAACGATAAATCCCAATATAGCACACCGATTTCACTATTTCAGCATATTCGCTGGGGCTATATATTCATTCCTATATATTGATTTGAATTGCAAAGGTAAAAAAAACTATTGCGAAGGTAATCTTAACTTTCGGTCTTAAGCTTGTTTGCATTACAAAGGCCTATGCATGTTTGACAATTTTAATACATTTTTCTACAAAGTGAATGTCTCGCAGTAGTTGAATACTCAAATTAATGGAAGACATAGAAAGCAAATATAAGTACTCCTTTTCGGTAGCAACAAATTCGTATTATTTTAGTGTTCAATACAACTAAGAACTCCTTTTCGATCGGAAACTAATCAATCAATCATTGGCCACTCGGTCAATTTAAACTTAATGTTCTGATAATCACAAATAGATCTAAAATTTGTCAAAAACCTTGCATCTCCCTCCCAACAACTTAAGAACACATTTTTATTCCATTGGTAAAACTGTATGTAGTGGAGACAATGTTGGTGGTTTTAGTCTCCTTTTAATATAGAGAAGTATAGAAAAAATAGATCTCCATGCTTACCTTTCAATATTATTCTTAACAAATTTATAATTAGATTAGATATATGAGATCAAATTATATATATTAGTTAGCGTAAATAAGGCCAACCAATCATATTTATCAATACATTAAATAATTGCATAACTTCATTTTTAAGTTTTTTTATTTTGTGTTGACATGATTTAATTAATTGTCAAAAACTAACTGATTCATTTTATTTAGAGCTCATTTGTTTTAGATTATTTTACAAATAACCAATCATTTTTATAAAAAAAAAAAATACACTTTGTGTTTTTATCAGTTTATGAAAAAAATTAAAAATTAGAATTCTTCTAAAAAATATGTAAAATGAAAAGTTTGTTTTAATTATTTTTTTATATAAATCAATTTTTACATGAATTTTTTTTAAAAAAAAACGACTTTCATTATAATAGATAAATACAAAATAAATTTTAATTTTTGTAAAAAATCTAATAAATAGTTTCTAAATGATTGAATATGAAAATCATTTTTTTTAATTCATATAAAACGATTCACTCTTCATTTTTAAAATTATTTAACAGTTTATTTATTCCACATCTTTTAAGACAAGAAGAAAATAAATAAATAAATGTATCCTGCAACTAGTTTTTGCGGTTTGAAGTATGATGTTTGGTTTACAATCATCTTCAATTTGGAACCTAACCCCAAAACCCTGAATAAACAATTTGAAGCGCTTCTCAAACCTCACCACAACAATGGCGGGAAGTAGAACTCTCTTTTTCCTTCTCTCTTCACCCTAACCGCTTCCCATTCCTCACTTCATTCTCCAAACCTACCATCCTTCTTCCACCACGATTCAGATTCAGACCTCTCTTTTCCATCACCTTATCACCCGAATAATCACTACACTCCGACCGACCTTAACACTCCATTCTCTTAGAGAAGCTCAGAATAAGGCACATCAAAGACGCCGTCAAAATCACCGTTGAAGTTGTTAAGAAGAATCAGAAACCAGAGGAGGTGGTGAAGAAAATGTGTTCCCTACAATTTTGGATTTAAAATGAAACGTTGATAGATGACGACGAAAATGACGAATAAGTGAAGATGAAGATCTTAAATTCTTCAACAATTTTTTTTAATAAGAGACTACTTAAATTTATCAAGTTAGCATTGTTCGGAAAATATATACATTAATTAAAGTATTCATACCCGTTCATGTTTTTCAATAATTACAATTTACCCGTGTCAAACTTGTATGTATTAGATATAATGTTAGTTTCTACCCTACTCGTAGTAGATAATAGACATGGCATAGATTCAATATACATGTATTATAACTTCAAATACATTAAAATACTACAAAAATACTTAAAATCCATACTTTCGGAAAACTTAAAATATTACAAAGATTGTATTTTTACATTTTTATTCCTTTTTAGTCCAATGTCTTTTACAAATATTCTTACAGTATTTCTAAATAAAAAAATAAAAAAACTTTTGTAAACAGAGTCTTACAATTTGTGATGTTTGATAACGTGGCACAAGCTTATTGGAGTTGCAGACATTTTCCTCAAAAACAAAAAGCTGAATGAATTTTATGAAGTCAAGTCAACACCCTACAATCCATAGCATGGCTTCTTAACATTCTTCGTATTTCTTTTTCCTCTTTCCTTACAACAATCCCAGATTCGTAATTATCATCTTCTTTCAATCCAACCCTATTCTTCAATCAATTTCTTCAACAACCCCCTAATCAAATCATTCCTTCAATTAACATTTCAGATCTATATTTCTCCATATAATTAGGGTTTTTAGCTTGTAGAAGAAGGAAATGGACGACGTGAAAGACAAGGTTAAAGGTTTCATGAAAAAAGTCAATAGCCCTTTCTCTTCCTCATCCTCTGGCAAATTCAAGGGCCAAGGTAGAGTCTTAGGATCATCATCATCATCATCATCATCTTCTTCTTCTTCTTCTTCTTCTTTTTCTTATACACCTTCTAATTCCAATCCTACCCCTCGCCCTAATCCATCTCCCTCTCAGAACCCTAACCCTAGTTCCAAACCCAAACCTAAACCCACTACACCGATCGCTCCAGATAATAGCAGAATCGACAAAACTCGTAAACCTGGAGATGGGTTTGACCCTTTTGATTCTCTAGTCACTTCATCACAGAGATCTCAAAATGGGTATTCACTTAATGTATATGAATGTCCAATTTGTAAAAATCCCTTTAGATCAGAAGATGAGGTTTCTGAACACGTGGATAATTGTTTGAGTAACCCAATTGAGTCTATTGATGGTGATGAACATTGTGTATCAGAATTGCAAGAGAGTGAAGTTGAGTCTAATACTGAATTGGAGATTTGTATTGGTACTTATGTTTCAGGGAAACCATCTGAAGGATCGATCGATGTTGTTCTTAAATTGTTGAGGAATATTGTTAGGGAACCTGAGAATGTTAAGTTTAGGAAGATTAGGATGAGTAATCCTAAGATTAAAGAAGCTGTTGCTGATGTTGTTGGTGGAGTTGAATTGCTTAGTTTTTTAGGATTTGAACTTAAGGAGGAGAATGGAGAGACATGGGCATTGATGGAGGCTCCTAAAGAGGAGGAGAAAATAAATTTTATTAAGAAAGCAATAGTGTTATTGGAACCACAACTTGTGGTACAAGATCCTCCTAAGAGAGACAACTTGACGTCTACGGCTTCTGTTGAGAAAGTAGCTGTGGCCGAACCAAAAAAGATCGACAGACAGGTAAAAGTCATATTGATAATTATGGTAATAATACTCCTGATAGGGTGATATGGAGAAAATAAAGTTCATCTTGCATGCAAGTATTGCACTATGTGTTTTGCTCTTATAAGAAACTTATGTGTTTTTGGAATTCATTTTCTAGCTGGAAAGTAAGAAGTAGTAATTAAATTGTTAAAAATCTAGGATGCCATTGTGTGGTTTTAATTTCAGTAGCATAGAATGGATAACAAAATAATGGACATAAAAGACGTCTACCGCATGAACAGCAGAGAAATGAAAATGATATTGAGCATGCAATGTTCTTATATCCTTTATTTTGTCTTTTAGAGGTAGAAGTAAAAAGAGAAAAGTCTATTGCTAGTTATTTGTGATGGACTTGGTCACACTTTTGCACAGTTTGATACTAGGGCTATAATATTTGGCTTAAATTTGGGTGTATAAGCCAAAGGGAAAAGTAAACTGTGGTTTATTTTGGGCAGTAATCATGTTGGGTTGGATAGATGTACTGAAAATTGTTGATAGACTTCGTTACACTTTTGTAAGTGTTGATAACTCGCGCTTGTATTAGTTTAAACACTATGGCATCATTTGATCCATGTAGCCAACCCTACGTAGTGGAATACGGCTTTATTGTTGTTGTTTTAAATTTAGGAGTAATGCAAGGTTAATAGAAGACAATGACAGCAGAAAACAAACATCCAAAATCCTATTAAGAACTTCTTGCTAGCAGAAAAGGTTTAAGCAAAGTTACTAAGTTGAAGAAGCTATTTTCGTGGTACCCAAGTATATTTACACCAAGAGAAACTTATCCTATTAAAGTAAAAAAAAAAAAAAAGAATCTTGCATAAAAGTAGAAAAGACAAAAAAACCTATTTTCAAACAAGGGTATACTTTGTTAATGGATGACATATATAGATCAACTACAGAAGTAGTTTGTGACAATGACCATATGACTATGTGAAAGATCGTTTCTTTGATGAAATCTCCTTTTTCTGAGTATTTCGGTTCGGAGTATCTCAGTTCGATGCTCTGGTTTTATGCTACAGAGCATGCATTTCCTCGGCTTTCTTATTAGTTTGGCACTTCAGTACTTTCCATAATGAGAAACCTACCAGTGTTGTCAATTGCAGATTGCGGAATATAGTGGTTTGTTCAAATTCCACTATGCAACTGTGCTATAGTGCCTTTATTACCGCTATTTAACAAAATTTTGTGTTAAATAGCATATTGCAGCACAAGAACTCTTTTTTTTCTTCAAATTCCGCTACACTATAGCTACTGTTTAACAACATTGAAGCCAATTAATTCTTTAGAATTATATTGAATATGCCTATCTTTTCTGATAAAAAAAACCTCGTACAGGTGAAAGTCTTCTTTGCTGTCACTGAAAGCATTGCAGCTAAAATTGAGCTACCAGATTCATTCTACAGACTTTCAGTTGACGAGGCGAGAAGAGACGCTGAGCTAAGGAGAAAAAGGATTGAAGAGTCTCAGCTCTTAATCCCCAAGTCACTTAAAGAAAAGCAAGCTAAAGCTGCAAAGAGGAGATACACAAGAACTATTATTAGGATTCAGTTTCCAGATGGAGTTGTACTTCAAGGTGTATTTGCTCCATGGGAACCAACTACTGCTCTCTATGAGGTTTGTGATCGTCCTTTGCTATTTAGTTTTAAGTTCTACTACCTTCGTCACTTTTTATAAATCCTCTTTGTCATTTTCACATATATTAAGAAAAATAAGTAGTGTATTAATGTGTTCATTTTCTGTATAGATGTTATTGGAATACCCTTTTGTGCATAAATGTGTCTAACTCTGATTTTTCATCTTCCAAAATGAATTAGTAATATTATACCAGTTTCTTGACGTCAGTTATCTTCTTGACATACAAATTGCAAACTTTTCATCATAATCAAATGGCTGGTTTAACATTTTGTATGGATTGGAGCATTAGTTTGTTATTTATATCCTAAGGGTTATTGTTGTACTGTTTATTCTGAAACAGCAACTCAGCACTGATTTATTTTTGCATGCAGTTTGTGAGCTCTGCGTTAAAAGAACAAGGTTTGGAATTTGAGCTAATGCATCCAGTAGTCGTCCAACGGCGTGTGATCCCATGTTTTCCGAAAGCAGGGCAAAAGGTCAAAACAATAGAGGAAGAAGACCTGGTACCTTCTGCTCTAATCAAGTTCAAGCCTCAAGAAACAGATTCTGTTGTTTTCACAGGTCTCAAAAATGAATTGCTTGAAATCAGTGAACCACTTGTAAATGGTTAAGCATTTGCTTCTGTGTATGAACTATTTTGATTTGTTTCCTTATTTTTCACAATTATCTTTTTCCCCCTTTATTGATGGGGATATGGATGCAATTGTTATATTAATTATCATCCATAATTTTGTGTCAAACAATATTATATTCAGATATATCTTAAACAAATAAATCACTATGATAAAAGCATGTAATTCCGACCTACAATCATGAGTTGGAATTGGAATTTGAATTTGCCGCGCCAACAATCTACCACATTCATGCAGTTAGTTCCTACTTTTATAAAAATCAAAATATGCAATTAAAATATGGATCATACGATCTTAATTCAAAGGACAATCTGATCTTGTTTCAAACACCCTCAATATTGTTCTATTCATTTTCATACATATACAGTGAACAATATTTTGAAGCCTTTTATTTATTTATTTATTTATTTATTTTATTTATGATAAACAAACAAGTAGCCAGTAACTGGTTCTGATATTAGAATCGATGTGTCAAATTTTGTAGAGGCTTTGCCCTGTGGACTCAGTTCTGACCCATTTCCAACCAAAAGTAGTAAAACATTTTTCTTTATTCCTTTTATTCATCTTAGTGTATTCTCAGAACCTAAAATAGGAGTAGGATGTACTTCCAACTTTCAGTGACACAGACATTCCTCTGAAACCTTTGCTTTTGCTCTGTTTCTATTTTTAATTTATTTTAAATAAAATTTAGGATAAAGGAATGATGTAACAAGCAACGTAGAAAACACTTTAGAAATAAATGAATACTAACGATTTACGGCATATTTAATGTATATCTTTTTACCATTGCGCCAAATCATTGGAATTATAATCCATATACATATATTCCTTACTATTATCACTTTGAATAATTTATGAACTTAAATATTCTTAAATACCTTTTGCAAAATGAAAGTATTCAATTTAGTTTTTCATCTTCCAAAATAAATTAATATTAGTATAATAAAAGATTCTTAATTAATAAATGTATGTAATAATTTGAAAAATATTTTATATTTAAGGATATATATTATTTTCACTTGATGCTTATAAGTAAGAGGAATATATTCAGGAAAGAACATTACATAGTAAAAAGTTTTTCATAAAGCAAAGCAAACGATTGGAGTGAGTGTCCTTTTTTAGTATAGCAGCATGAAGAATGAAGTGAATGCATGTGATGCACATGGCTGGATTTATCTGAAAAGATTTTAAGATCAAAAGAAAAGTCTTGAAGACAAATCTTCCTATTACTATTTGCATGGTCCTCATGCCAATAGTCTAACTTTTATTTATTTTTTTATTATTCTCGAAATGAATTGACTTGTTACTTTTCCTTACAATTTAAGAATACCCAAAATATCAATTATTGTTGTTGACGCATATAGTTGAACATTTTACTTACTTCTTTTTTAAGTTGAGTTTAAGTTTAAAATACTGCAATTTATATATTATAAGCAAATTTCATTATAAATATCTTGCATTATAGAATGGTGTACCTTTTAATTTTTTAATAAAAAAATGAAGAGAAATATTTTGGTGATCCTTATGCCAAAAGGATAATGATTTGGCATGGAAAATCCCTAATGTCATTGGATCCAAAAGAATTAGTACACACACCTAAAAAGTGACGCTTGCTTCCCATGTGAAACCCCCTCATTCCCTAAAACAAGAGAAGAAAAAAAGTGCTTATTTCAAAACCACACTAATAATGTAATTGTGACGTATACAGTGACATTTTGGTGTATCTCAAATATATGTGGGCATGAGGCTATGACTCTATGACCATGACCAACTTGCACAATTCAGATAGAACCCTGTTGGTTAATGTAATCCAATTAAACTAAGATATATTCATGAGTAGATACACATCATTTATATTTTAGAATAGAGATCGTATTATACATATTTTAGAATAGAGATAGTATTATTTATATTTATAGTGCAATTTGCTTAAGTTTTAATGTTTGACTTTAACTATTTTTAAACAGAAAAATAAGTCAACACAAGTTTAGAACAAACACTATATGCTTTTTTGAAGAAGAAAACAAACACTATGTTATACAGCTCAATTTCATTAAGATAGCCCATGCTATGCTCCACAATTTATTTAATGAGTTTCAATTATTCTAATAGTTGAAATTATTCTATTTTTTTCTCTTATCGTATCACTAAAGAATCATATCATTATTTTAATTTTTTCTCTCTTAAAATATTAATGTAATGTCCAAAAAATAATTCTCCTAATCGAATATACTAGTACTGCTATTAAGACATAGTCAATTTTGGATAGGGGAGTGATGGGAGTGGACCCCAAGCCTTCGCACATGGTTTTCTTTTCCATGCGATTGTCATTGTCATCTTCTCTTATATTTCAAGAAAATGGTTAAATATTTAATATTATATCAATATTTATTTAATAAAAATATTTTATTCGTTTCACAAACAAAAGTTGTTTAAGATTTATATATATATATATATATATATTAAAAAAAATCATTCTATTAAACTATTTATTTTAATTGTTAGTAAATTTTTCACTGTTATTAATACAAAATATAATAATATTTTGAAATATATGTAGATTAATTTAGAAGAAAAAAATTAAAATTATATGATAAATGATTAATAACATTTATTTTAAAATAATTATTTTTGTTTTTAAAGTGATGTTAATTGTGAGATGAAAAAAATAATATTTTTTTTTATATAAATGTTCATATATTATTTTTATCTATATTTCTTTGATTAATAGTCAAACTGACGAATTGAGGTGATTAAGAAGTTCAATTAAGTCGAGTAGTTCAAGAATTGAGTTTAAATTTTAATGATTTTTTATTTATTTAATTTACTTTAAAACTTTAAATTATCAAAATTTCTTTCTGTTTGGAGGCAGAGGATTAACTTAAAATAATTTATTTAAGAGATTACGTGCTTTTATCATTTTATAATATACGATAGTTATATTATGGTTAAATAGAATTTTTGTCTCACAATTTTAGCTTCATAGTTTTCAAAATTGTAAGACTTTTTTCTTAGCTATGCATTATAGACTTAATTTTGATAACCTAACAAGTTTAATGCTTACGGAACAATTGAGTTGATTACACGACACTGTCTTAGTGAATTTTCACTTAACATCTCATCTTTGTTATTTAAAAAAAAAAAAACATCTCATCCTCAGTGTCATAAAAATTGCATTAACTTTGCTGTTAGTGTAGGCAGCATCCCCACTATGGGTTGGAATTTTTTTTAATAACATCGAAAATAATAAAATGATTTTGTGTTTTAAAAATATAAGATCCGTAAACAACGATTATAATGTATATTTATACTTTTAAAAAATAAATATTATATATATACATATAATGCTACAAATTTAAATATATTTAATTTCATTATTTTAAAAAATTTCGTCCGTATCAAAACTTAAATCACAAATGCAATCAAATTTTTATTTAAGACTCTTTTAGGTGAATTCTCACTCAACAATAGATTTTAATATCACTTACTTAATTGTTATATAAGTTTCTCATTTGCTATTTCGTCAAAACTCATTTACAAAATAAATACATGAAGAAAATATCAAACCTTTTAAAAATGAATGGACTATAAGTCATAACCCAACTCAACACGATAGAAACTATGCCTCAACGTTTAATCGTCTCACACTTAAAACATTTTTTAGATCTATTATCTCTAGAGTAATGACAAAAAAAAATCTATATTTCGTATGCCCTAACTCTACAAGTAGAAAGAGATACATGACGGAGATCTCAATGCAATATCTTCCAAGAATACTAACATTATGTATGTTATAGCATATGAGTGGTAATATGCCAAACAATCTCTCTCATCTAATTATAATTTGATATGGTCTAATCTATTCTAGTTTGTTTAATAAAAAAAAAAGTTAAATTTAAATTTTTTTAAAATCTATTAATTTAAATAAATAGATCTCACATTAAAAATATTCTATTAAATTGACCTACATTAAAATAAATGAAAATAAAAATAAAATTAAATTACATATTAAAAAAAGTAATTGACCGCATTTACTTTATAACATCAATAAAAAAAATTTCATCGCAAATTTTTTTCTTCATAATTAATAAATTGAAAAATTCAAAATAAAAAATATTTTAAAAAATATATTAAATAATATAAACAACAATAATTGCCGTTTATATTTCATTAAAAAATATAAACTAATTTGATTTATATTTGAATGAAGAGAAATACAGGCGTAGGAGTAGTAAGTATGGTGGTAGGAGGTGAAGCTGTCACGTGTGTTACACACGTGGTAAAATAAAAATATATAAAAATGATACACGTAATAAAATGGCATTGTCTTGTCAGAAGTCAGAACACCGACAAATGGTGGGGTGACAAACTCGTAGGTTATCGTGAATTAATTAAAAAAGGATTACGCACGTGCTCTTTTAACCGGACCATCCCGTCACATTACCGGTTTACCTGTATATCAACCACCTTCCATGCTTCCTCTTTTCTTTTCTTCATAAATAATATTTAACGGTCAAGATCTCACGAAACTTTTGTGAAACAGACACTCTCTTCCTTTCCATTGGTTTTTTGTTTCTCTCTTCTGTTCATGTTTTTGTGAACAGCGGACCTTTTCCATTCAATTCTTCTTTTTCTTCTTCTTCTTCTTCTTCTTCTTCTTCTTCTTCTTCTCTCAAATGGAGAGAGATTTCATGGGTTTGAACTCAAAAGAACCACTCTTTTTTGTCAAAGAGGAAATCAATGATGTTGGATGCAAAAACTCGAGTTAGTTTTGAACTTTTGTTTCTGTTGTTTTTCTTCTTTCTATTTTTATATCTTTCTAGTTACCATGCAAGTTTATATTTTTACCATTTTAATGGTTTATTTTTGTTGTTGCTTTTTTACATGTATGTTTTTCTTTTGATGATATTGCATTGATTTTGTTACCGCTTATTTATTAGGGATTCAGGTGTGTTGAATTTTATTGGTGGAACTAAATAAATTTTGATATAGATGTATTTAATTAAATTAGCATGTATGTGTCTGTTAAGTTTGCAATCCGAGGGAGAAATTGTTGCCAATTTTGTTGATTTGGGGTCTCTCCTTCATACATACAATCATATGAAAATATTAAAATTAATAAATAATGTTGTGACTTACAGTAATTACTTTACCTCAATGAAATGTCTCATCCAAACACACTCTTTAACTTGTTCTGGCTTGTGTTGATGGCCACTTTGTGGTTATGTGTAGGCTTCATGAAGGGTTCAGCTGCTCAATGGCCATTCTACAACAAAGTCTCTAATCTGACACATTTGATGTCTTTCAAGGTTTCTCAATATGATAATAAGACTAAGATCTTATCTGATCCTATAACATCTGCTGCTGGTTTTATGTCTGTTCTAAGTCCTACTGCCTTTGACTCTAGTCATAAACGCTCTGCTGCTGAACCTCAGGTTTGATGCTATGCTACCTTTTCAGTGCTGTTTAGGTTTT
Organism: Cicer bijugum; assembly: GCA_037974875.1. Lineage (NCBI taxonomy): Eukaryota > Viridiplantae > Streptophyta > Magnoliopsida > Fabales > Fabaceae > Cicer > Cicer bijugum. Next base: position 11,417,950 of record JBBPBT010000036.1, on the reverse strand, counting down.
AAATTTAAGTTAAGTATTATTTGCTAATGAACATTTAACAATTTGGATGTTTCCAGTGTGTTCTAATGTGATTGGTATTCTAATTTTAAACCTGTTTGGATAAACAGCTTTACTAAGTGGTTATAGAATTATCGTTTATCATGTAAGTACTTATGTATGAATTATTTCTATACCAAAAGATAAAATAAAATCAAACTGTTTTCATAATCTATCCTGAAAAATTTATGTAAATAAGCTGAAAAATGAACATGTCATTACTTATTTCTATAAGTTCTCCAGTCTCATAAATATTTATGTAAGTAGGTAATCTCAAATAAGTCAATTCAAATACAGACCACAACCATTTTTCCTTTAAAATAAATTATAAAAACCTGTTTCTGGCTATAGTTTTATTACCCAGCCTGTGGTACATGAACCTAGCACGTTGTTGTATTGTAAAACGCTTCACTTAATCCACAAGATCTTACATTCAATATGTATCAGCTGATGTTTTTTTCCTCCTTTCTTCTATTGATTTTTTTTATTACTATTTAGAAATGTTTCAATCATGATGGGCAAGGTGGCTTTCATTTTTCACTTACTCCATATCCTATACAAAATGATGTGAAGATGTTTTCAGTTTCGAATAATCATTTCGTAACCACTGGTCAGAATATGAATGGTTATAATGTGAAGCTGCCACTACTCGGGGGAATACCTGTTACATTGCCTCAATCATCTCTTCCCACCGTTGGAGCTGTTGCTGGAATAACTGAATCATGGTGATTTACTAACTCTAATTTTATGATTGACTTTTAGGTGTGTAATGCGCAAACTTGTTTGTATTTTAATTCTCTAATAATTGGTTTTATTTTGAAATAGCAATGTGAAACCGACTGTGCCTTCTTCCCGACTTACCATCTTCTATGCGGGTACTGTCAATGTCTTCGATGATATCTCTGCTGAGAAGGTATCTCTCTTGGTTTATCACATTTCCTTTGCCCCTATCCATAAATAAGTGCAAGGTAAATGGAGGATTCATATTTTACTCTTTCTTCAGGCACAAGCTATCATGTTGTTGGCTGGAAATGGCTTATCAATGGCTTCTTACATACCACAGACAAAAGTTGCAGCACCTGGCTCGAAGTTGGCACCTGGTGATGGTGTGCCTGTGAGTCAACATGCAAATACACCACCCTCCTCTGGTCATCCAAGTCCTATATCTATTTCATCGCATGCAGGTGCACAATCAGGCAGCGGCTCAACTAGTACCAATGAATTTCTCGCAGTTAAAACAACTGGTGTTCTTGCCAGTCTTGTTAGCAATGCAGAACTCCCAAAAGTAGTCAATGCTGCCACAATGTTGGCGTCTGGTATGACGGCGATAACATTTATTGCACTAGAAGTTGGATTATTTTGTTTATTGATATCTTGTTTGGGGAAATTTTTCCACAACTTACACATTGAAAAGAAACAAATTCATCTGCAGACTAGAGTTATTAATGTATTTAATCATTACAAATGTTTCTATTTAATAATTTCAGAAGCTATTTTTTATGCAGCTGTACCTCAGGCTCGAAAAGCATCCTTGGCTCGATTTTTAGAAAAGCGCAAGGAAAGGTTAGTATTGATGTTTTTTCTCGACAAAAGGAAATTATAGTTATCATTCCTTGACTGTTAAAACGGGTTGAGCGGAATGGACTACCTTATTGAGCGAAATTATAGCTATTCATCAGTCTTGTGTAACTTCACCTTGTACACTAATTTTATATATCTAATGTCCACGCATATTCAATTTTCTTTTGTCAGTTGTCAACACGGTATGCTACAAGTGGTAGATGTTTGACTTCCTTAACTATTTGGTCGAGAGTTCGAACTTTGGGCGGTGTTATGGAAAAACATATGTTGGGAGGTGTCAACCCTTTAAATGGATCTTAGTTATCTTGAGAGATTAGTCTCTGTAGTTGCGCGTGAGGAATATATTGGTTTACAAATAAAAAAATATAGCCTGTAAATTGGATGGATTCAAAATTCAAATTCAAACTAATTGTCCTATAAGGGTCAGTTATACAGTAATCTTGCAACTAGTCTCATCAAACTTGGATGAAATTACTAATGAGGCCATTCTTTATGCTTGCAGGGTGATGAATGCAGCACCGTATAACTTCAACAAAAAATCTGAAGAGTGTGCCACCGCATAATACATCGGCGGTAACTTTTTTGCAGGTACTGCAACTAATACTCTCAGCCAAGCAAGGATATCATAGTAGTCTCTACCTACCTTTAGGAAACTATGTAAAAGAAAAATGTTGTTAGGAAACAATGTAAAAGAAAAATGTTGTTGTAAGTTGAAACTTAAAAATGTAAGCATATGTACTTGTGTTGACATTCTCAAGTACCAGACTCGATTAGTACATATTCATAATTTGTGTTGTAGGGCTTGTGTTACATGGAAGGTGGACTACACGTAGTGTTGGACCACTCTTTTCTTTTTCTATTTCTAGTTTGCCATTTGAAAACAATATTGCGGCACCTTTAATTAGGTACGATGATACATTGGTTGTGAAAGTAATTGGTCCTATTACGCCAACAACGACGACTGCGAATTATCAAAATGACATTTACAATTTAAAATATGACAATTTTTTACATATTGTTCAACCTCATATTTCAACATCTTTTATCCTTACTTCTAAGTCAATCTTAATTTAACAAATATTTGTCCTTAATTTTAAGTGGAACTATATATAGCTTGAATTTAAGTTATTTATATAATGTACACTTAAACTTAATTATTCATAAGCTAAGTTAAATTAATTATGAGAAATGCTAATATGTGCTCTTTGAACACTTGTTTGTATATTAAAAATAAAAATTTTGTATTAAATTTGTACTTTTTGTTTTCAAAAATTGTGCATTTTTCATTTTTTTCAAAATATAATTACTATTTATTAAATCTTTAGCATATACCTATTAATTATTACATAAAATCTGAATCTAACTTTTGAGTTAGATAGATAATGAGACAAATTTTGCAAGTTGCCAATTAGAGAAAGAACTAAATATGACAGGTTTAAGGAAGTAGGATGCCAGCCAACTCAGTTATAAAATCTTAAGTAACTCTTTGCGTTTGTTTGACCACGACAACAACATTAACCTGCCACGTCAGATCACGACATTTCCTACACATATTCTCTCTCTCTCTCTCTCTCTCTCCATAGGGTCTCAAAAGGAGCAACCTTTTTTCTGTTGCTTTTTGCTAACACTCGCACTCTCTGGAAAATTTTCACCCCCTTCTTTCTCTCCTCCTTCTGGGTTTCTTTCAAATTTACTCAGAGTGGATGCAGTGCTCTTTCTAATTCTATGTTACTGCAGCTCATACAGTGGTTTTTTTAATTCATGGCTCTGATGCTGATTATGCTTCTTCTTTTGATTTTCATGCTACCATTCTCTATTTCTGCTGCTGAAGGTAAGTTCCTTCCTTTCTTTATGGTTTTGTGATTTCAATTTCAACCATCTGCATCTCTATTCCTTCATGGAGAGTTTCGTTTGCTGTGAGAAAGTGTAGTGGAAAAGAGTGCAAAAAAAAAAAGATAGTGGAATTATTATGAAGCCAATAATTATAAGGACAATTTTGAGAAAGCCAAAAGTGAACAAAATTGAAAAATTATTGTCAATTGGGTCTGTTAAGGTTATGATATTAGTGACTTACTATATATTTATATAAAACTGTAACCATATTGTGAAGTTGAGTACTACTGCTATTTTCTGTAGCAGGCTCATGCTTTCTCAAGACAGGTGCATAAATTACAAATGATAAAATTATAGACCTAGATTGTCATCATATATTTGAATTATTATTCTCCATTCTCCTTTTCATAAATTCTATTTTCTCAAAATTCCTCATATTTAATATGCTGGATACATGGTAATCCTACAGACTAACTGGTGGTGACATAATTGTTATTGATTATAATAGGAAACACTATCCTCAATGTGGTTCTATGATAGGTTTTCTGTTATAGATAATTTTAGGATCCAAAATGGGTTGTGCAAGTGGCAGGATAAAAAAATGATAAAATTTATTTTAGATTTTAATATCCTTTTGCTGAAATGAAGTACATTTATTTAATTTCCTTTATTCACTGTGTTTGCAAGTAACTCAATGTCACTAAGTTATCTATCCATTTTCATGGTTGGATTCGCTATATAAATGTACTTTTTTTTCCCTTTCAAATATCTTGTGGATGGTTGCTGAAGTTTCATTCTTTCTTTTATCTCTCATTTACAGTCTCACGATCATTAGTATTTTGATTCTGTCTTGTTAAAACGAGCGTCTTTTTTTTTTCTTTCTTTCTACAGATGCTTTCATTGGTGTCAACATTGGTACAGATTTATCTGATATGCCAACTCCAACAGAAACTGTGGCCCTTCTTAAAGCTCAAAGTATCCAACATGTCAGACTCTTCGATGCTGACCGAGCTTTGCTTCTAGCACTCGCCAACACGGGAATTCGTGTAACTATTTCTGTTCCAAATGACCAAATACTTGGCATCGGTCAGTCCAACGCCACTGCTGCAAACTGGGTTTCTCGAAACGTTATAGCTCACGTCCCTGCTACTAACATTACCTCTATAGCTGTTGGATCCGAGGTCCTAACCACCCTCTCAAATGCAGCACCCATTCTAGTCTCTGCCATGAAATTCATTCACTCCGCTCTTGTGGCTGCAAATCTAGACGGACAAATTAAAGTTTCTACTCCTCACTCTTCTTCTATCATCCTCGATTCTTTCCCACCTTCCCAAGCGTTTTTCAATCGTACTTGGAATCCTGTCATGGTTCCTTTGCTTAATTTTTTGCAATCAACAGGTTCATATCTTATGTTCAATGTATATCCATACTATGATTACCAGCAATCCAATGGTGTAATTCCACTCGATTATGCTTTATTCCGCCCCCTTCCTCCAAACAAGGAAGCTGTTGATTCCAACACTCTCCTGCATTATACTAATGTTTTCGATGCAGTTGTCGATGCTGCTTATTTCGCAATGTCTGATTTGAACTTCACCAATATCCCTATCGTTGTGACCGAGTCAGGATGGCCCTCTAAAGGTGACTCGTCGGAGTCTGATGCAACCATTGACAATGCTAACACTTACAATAGTAACTTGATCAGACATGTACTTAACAATACAGGAACTCCTAAACACCCTGGAATTGCTGTTAGTACATACATTTACGAGCTTTATAATGAAGATTTAAGATCAGGTGAAGTCTCGGAAAAGAACTGGGGGCTATTTTATGCTGATGGAGAACCAGTGTATACCTTACACTTGGCTGGCGCTGGCGTTATTTTCGCAAATGATACAACAAATCAAACATTTTGTGTCACAAAGAGTAATGCTGATACTAAGATGCTACAGGCAGCACTTGATTGGGCTTGTGGACCAGGGAGGGTAGACTGTTCACCATTGTTGCAGGGTCAACCATGTTATGAACCGGATAATGTAGTTGCGCATGCTGCATATGCTTTTAATGCATATTATCAGAAGATGGCTAAATCTCCTGGAACTTGTGATTTCAAAGGCGTTGCCGTTATCACTACCACAGACCCAAGTATGGCTTCCACACTCATAAATCTTATTTTTTGAACATTTTCTATCAACTTAAATTTGTTATACTTCGAAGAAAGTCTTGCATTATCAAATTTCTATATAAAATTGCTTAGCATTATTTATATAACTGATATTTGTTACCACCATAATTTTTACAGGTCATGGTTCTTGCGTATTTCCTGGAAGGTATGATATCTAAAGCTTTTGTTGTTGTGCTAGTTGACATTTCTTTTTTGATTATGTATGAGCTATAGTCTTCTTGTTCTCATTTTCTTGACATCATAGCAATGTATGTTCTGTCTAATCATTTCTCTTTTTCTGTTTGTGTATATTTCCGGTAAACTATAGTCATGCTAAAAATGGCACAAGAATAAACGGCACGTTGCTTGCGCCATCAAATTCAACAAGTTCAGGCTGCTTGTCACAACACAACTACAATGGTGGTTATTTCACAAACTGTATGATTCTAATTGTTTTACTATTGAGTGCAGTTGTCATGTAAAATTAGGCACATTTCATGTTCTTAATATGAATGTATAATTTATGGAGATATGATGCCCCTCCAACTGCCTTTAGGAAATTGCATTGCAGCATACCTAATCTTTGTTCCTCCTGTAGAGAATTTATAGGGTGGCAAGGTTGATTAAAATGTATATTGGCAATTGTAACTTGAGTTGTCCATTGATTTTTTGTATAAACAAACCAAAGTAATTATTTGACATCGTTGATGTAACCTTATTGAGACCCTTTTTGTTTAATTATACTTGTTTTGAATTCTATGAATTGTAGCTGTTTCGCATCTAACTGAAACTAGCATGATAACCTTAATGGGACAAATTGCTGCTGCTGCTGCTGCATTCGCTTCTTTCACAATGCTATAGATGAATTTAGATGATAACTAATAAGTTATAAAAGCTCCAACGCTACTTAAAGTAGCTCAAAAAAAGCTAGTGAAAAAACACTAAAAACATATGACATAAAAGGACCTTCTCAAACAACAATACTTTGACCAAATAAGTTTTTAGCCTATAATAGTTTGGACTTATCAAATAGACACTATTAAATTTATGGATGAACAATAATTTTTTTAGCTATAAGCTTTATACAAATGATTACAAACTAGTGTGCATTATAGAACATCAGTGTATGTATATCCATGAGAATTTTCATCACAAACTCTGCAGAGCAATGAAGAGTCTGAAGAAGTGCACCACCAATCTGTGTGCTGCTTACAATATGGTTTGTTACAGAAATTGCACTTAGGAATCTGTAACCAACATTCAAGGCACAAGGTATCTCCACATGCACCCTCTTCGACTTCTTCGGATTCAATAATACATCGACCGCAGTTTTCACATCTTGGAATACAAAATATGCACCCCCTACAATCCCCTTTGGGGCAGTCATATATCATCCTCACCTCAAAGCACTTAGGACATACCTCCAAATCAATAATCATCCGGTTTTCTCCGCGCTTGAACGCTGAAACACTGCCGCGTTCATGATAGTATGTAGGTTGCTGCTGCTGCTGCCTTGATTGACGATCTGCTAATGGAACGTTCTCTCTGAGGTTTGAGGCAAGCATGAGAAGATGCTCCTGTTGTAGGTTGTAGATGCCGTTTATACTCAAGGTGGTTAAGCAATTGCTTCTTTGGCACAGTGTTTTCACAACTCTTAGAACTCCTTCAGGAGTTATGTTGGTGCATCCTGGTATATGAAGCTACACATCAAATTAAACCAGATATTAGACGGAGCCTGTAAATCCTACTATGATTCAACATGTTCTAAGTACCTAAAAACACTCAATTTTGTATTTTAAACATGAATAGTTTTTCTATAGAAGCTGCTAAAGTTGAACTACACATGATTAATTATGTTAAATGGTTAATAAAAACAACAAGGTGTGACAATTCATTATCCACCCACTTTATTGAACACAATCAAGTGCGAATTTTTTAGTGTATATTTGAGCATAATTTGAGTGAAGTGAAGCAAAGAAAATAGAAATGTAAAAGATGGGTTTGGATATTGTTATAATTACCTCATGAATGAAAGGGTTTTGTTCCACAACCCATTGTAAGCCGTGGTCAGTAATGTGCATGCAGTTGATTAGAGCGAGTGTTTGAATCCTGCCATTTCCCTTGGAAGTGATTTTGAATAGAGTGTCATCAGTGAGTCTTGAATTGAGAGGGCTTTCAACAATAACATGAAGCCATAGTAATACATCGTTGTTCACAGCATCCCTTAGGGATGTGCAAACACGAGACATAGTTAAAACCTCGTACAGTGAAAGGTAAGGTAAGACAAGAAACATGGCATCGTGAGGATAAGAAGAAGAATCTTGTTCTGCTTTTGCTTCTGTGATTATTCTCATCCTAATTTCATGTACAGCTAAATACTATTCTACACCTCCAAAGAGATAGAGATATAGATAGAAGAGATGTGATACAAAGATGATGGAGAATTGATTTTTGTAAAGGTGTTCAAAAATCAACACTCTAGTTTATTTGAAGATTTTGCCTTCGTACACGTGGCAGGTTCTTTCACCATTAATATTCTTTTGGAGTTAACGAGAAACACACAAGTTAACACAATGCACACTGTGTGACACGTCAATATAGTCATTTGCATTTGGTGCAATCACAAATTTACTTATTCAGATTGTTGGATCAAAATTGAGTAAACAGATTTTTATTTTTATTTTTCAAGTTTAAAATATTGAAAATTTGAACAATTTGATTTAATAGTCATCATGTACTGAATGCTTGAGATTTGTCAAGAAAAGAAATCTAAATCCCCTCAATATAGAGAGTTGTGAAGAGTATTAGATTTAGAGAAATCAAATTTCATTCATCAAATCTAAATCTGACGGTCTCGATACAATAATTGTTGATAATCTATCTTTCACGTAACTCATATAATAAGAATTGTTAATTTTCTATTAAGCCATTGGAAAATCCTATAGTTAGTCCATGTAAACCATTGAGTATTGTGACTTTTAACAAATGGACAAGTCAAAATCTCCACAGTACAATTTTCATATGAAATCACTCACCATAATTTTCTTTATGTAATCTTTCATATTATATTGATTTCACCATGCTTCATAAGAAAACAATTTGAGTACCAATATGTCAACTATTAACAAACATTTCTAGTTTCTTATAAATTTTATCTTCTGAGCACAAGTGAAGAATATCTAGTGACTTGTTATAAGAAATAACACTCATTCAATTCAATGGTCTAATGGTTCAACAGTAGTCTTGAAGAGAAGGATATAAACTTTGTCAATGGAAAAATACAAGAAACCTCCAACTGAATGAGTTACATAGGAACCAAAGCTAGTTCCAACAATGCAGTGCCATGCTGGACCATAGGAAGAGTCAAATTCCTGTAATATCAACACATATATTTCTGTCATGACTCATTCAACTATATAGTTCATTCATCATCAACAAAGTTAATTTCCATTTTCAAATGACTAGTGGTTGATACCGAACATAGAAGCTTGTTAAAAGTACTACATTGGTTGAGATAACCGAGACGATTTTAAATATTTTGGAGAACATGTTTTAAACTTAAAAATGGAATTAACATGAACCCAATTGTAATAATATTTCTCCATAATATAGACACAACCATGACTTAAAACCTTTGATTGTACAAGCTACATTGTTCAACAAACTAACTAAAAAGACTATTAACTATTAACTAGTTCATCAACTATTAGTCATCAGTTATATATAAACTATGAGTCAACTTTGTACCAAACAAACTCTAAATTGAGAAAGAATAACAGGTTTGCCACATCTTGAGACTAAAAGCTTTCAACTTGGCCATTTATAACTCACCATGTAGTGAAAAAAAAAACAGAACCCAGAAACAGATCTTGATAAACAAAAATAAAAGCAAACAAAAAGAATGAAAAAGAAGGAGTAACTAACCTTCTTAAGTGTGAGAGCAAGAAGTTTACTATCAAGCTTCTTTGATGGCATAGAATTCAAAAGATCACGTGCACAATGAAATGCACGGTTCTGCAAATTTAGAGGCATGTCACAAGCTCTGACCTTTATGTTGTGGAAGTGTTGTTCTTGTTGTTCAATTGTTTTCTTGTTCTTTATTAAGCTTTTCAGAAAGTTGCTTCTTCTCTCTAGTTCCTTCTCTGCACCTTCCATAAATGTTAATGTTAATGTTAATGTTGATGTTCTGTTTTGTATGTTAAGTTGTAATAACTGAGTCACATATTAAAGGAACCATATATTTCATGTTTGTGATAACATTAACAATAGATATGCTTTAAAGCAATGGCAAACATCTTTTGTAGTCCATTGCCTACGGAAAGGGAAAGGGACCAAAAGAAAAAAGACTGAATAAATATGATAACATGCTATCGATGTATAGCGACTACTGACTGTACATTTGATATTTGCTTTTTTAGTTTACTTGTTTCTTTTAATGCATCCATTTTTAATTTATTGTTCTTAATAATGCAAAATGTACGTTTCACAAATGAAGTTTGCAGCTTAATTAATTTTTAGACGACATTTTAAATTGATTAGATGAATTTTTATTTACCTCACTTTTGTTTATATTTAAAGAGTATGAAAGGATTAAGGAAGGGTAGTCGTTGTCTTTACTTTATGGTGCAATATGAATGATTTTTACTTATGCTTTTTTTATTCTACTAGCAAAAAATGAAGAATATTATTTAACTTTTGGTTTGATAAATGGAGAAAAGCTGGTAAGAGGGAACATGATTGATGTTGTTGTGGTCTTGGTCAAAGTAGAAGTATCCTAACATTATTTACTTTTGTACCATTTGGTCCATGCTGCCCAGGTTGCCACAAACCATTGCAGTTGGTTATAACAACTTATACGGTTTAAATATATTTTTCATTTAATATCTTTTTTTTAATCATTTTTTTTAAGTGATGAACATTAATTTTTTTATTTAAAAATGACCATTATTTTTTAAAATATTTAATCTTTAGTCGTTAATCTTCTTCTTTTTACACATTTTTATTAAATTTGAGCTAAATTGACTATTAATTAACCTATATGACACACAAATGACAAATCAAGACATGTAGTCTTCTTCTCCAACACACTTAATTTGTGTTAGAGGATTCATACAATAATCAATGAATTTGTGACTCAACCCAATAAAACTGATCATGAATTTATTTAGTGTTGTAATAATGATGAACATTAATTTAAATTAAAAGTTTTGGAGAAGAATTTATTCTAGCAATTTTTAACATATTATGTGCCACTTAAGTTAATTAATGGACAACTCATCTCATATTTAATACAGTTAAATAACGATCAAATTAAATCATTTATATTTTCTGTTATATATTAAAGAAACTATTTTCTTAGATTAAATATTTCGCACTCCTTACTATTAAATATCTTATTTAATCAAAATGATTGAATTTAAATAATTAATAAACATTAAATTACGATAAATCATTTAAAAAAATTTAAATATAAATTCTAACTAAAATAGTTTTGAATTAAACTTTATTTATCTCTCAACTAAACTTTATATTACTAAGACTCGTTCACTTAAAAATTAGAGGATTAAAACTAAAATATTAAACACATCTCATTTGATATTTATTTGTTTTATATTATTTCCTCTTTATATCACTATCAATAAAATATTAACTATTTATTTTATTTAATATATCATTATTTATTACTATATCTTAATTCATCTAATTACTCTATTAACTACCATTAATAAGTGTATTTTAACAAATAAAACTTATTGTGTCTATAAAATCAACACTTAAGAAAGTGTACACAACCCAAATAAAATATTTATAGTAAGATTAAATAAATAGTAAAATCTAAATATTTTCTAAGTCTTAGAATATTGAGTCCAGTCGAATAGATCATAAAAAAAATGTAAATATTAATTCAATAACCAACACAAAGCTAAAAACATTTATTCAAATAATCACAATGATTTGAACGAAAAAGAAAAGAAAAAAATCTTATAGTTTATGAGACATATATATAATATTAATGGGTATACATATGGGAAGTTGAATTCAACGAATCATGTGTTCAACTGCTGGAGCTGTCGGTGTCATAGCTACTCCCCGGCTCCCTTGTGCAACATTTCCATGCCACCCTAACCAATTTCAAATAATTGAAGTTGAAAATTTCAAAGATTAAACTTGACAATGTTATATATGATGATAATAAAATAGTTAAAAGGTGATTTTGTATGACCAAAAAGAATTGTATATATAAATATTATATTTATACCAATGGGCATGTTAAATCCACGGTTTTGAAGCTCGCGATATTCTTGACATAATGCGCATGATTCACAGCAATAATGAACAAAGCAATCACAACAAGGAGTGTCCTTCAACATGTATTCATGTCTCATCTTAGAACGGTATATGCATGAGTATAAACAACCACATCCTGTGAAACAACATATCAATGTGTATAGACCCCCGCTTACACCACATGCTGCAATTCCATTCATATATATTCATTCATTAGCATATATATATATTCTCAAATACTAATTAATCTATTATTTTAAATGTTTTTAGACTAAATTCAATTGTCTTACAAGTTGTTCCCTTGTCAACAATCTCAGCAATTCGTCCAAAGGTGATGCATGGACACCAACACGTTAAGCAACCTAATAAATAAAAAATAAAATGAAATTTTAATTTAACAATATTTTTCATGTGATGTTTTTGTGCTATAATATTTTTTATAAAAAAAATAAGTGGTAATTAAAGAGATGGAGTACAGCTTTGGATGTCAGAGAAGCAATCAAAGAGACCGGTGGACCAATCTTGGTGGGCTTTAAGGTGGTGGTTGTTATAGCCGTGATGGTTCACCGGGAAACCGGTAGCTGGGGGTGGCTGATTGTACGGTTGTTGTACATAATGTGATTGTGAAGTTGGAGGATTCATCATAACTATATAGAAGAAAGAAGAAGATAAGGGTGTGGAGTTAATTATGTTATGTCCCAATACAATGTGGTACTAGTGTGTGTATATATAAGGGTAAAAATTGAGGAGGGTTGAAATGAATGAATGTTTGAATGAAGAATGATAGATAGTATGAGATGTGACAATGTCAATGTGCCGTGTGCATCTTTTTGGAGACTAGTCTAGTCTGCTTCTATTTATTTATCAATAAACAAATCAAATAGTTACCCCAACATTACAAGGTACCTTGTTTTCAGCATTACCGTCTATCTACCCATTCTAAATTTTATATTATATACACAAAATCCTTTTACGTTACAGACAAATTGCATATCAGTCATTATTTGTAATAACTTAGTTATTTAATTTTATATATATATATATATATATATATGATTTTAATTTCAAATTAAGAAAATTGAAATTTTAAATTCCTCTAATTTTTTTTAATAAAATCGTGTAATTTTTAAAGGTTTTGATTGCATTAATCTTAATAACGTAAATCCTCAATTAATTTTTTAAAAAATAATTAAACAAGAGGTCATTCGAATGAGATAAATGGAAGAGTTTTTGAATTAAAGGCAATATTCTCTTCATCCAAATCATAAAACCATATGAAAATTTATTATGGTGTTATTTAAATGTTCGATTAAAAAAAACTCACATAAATTTTTTAAAAATATCTTTCTACATATGATTAAAATGAGATTATGACTAAAATAATTTAACATCCTAATTAATATTTATGAACATAAAATACTAACATGTTAAAAAGAAATATACAACATTAATATGATATTTTTATATAATTTAACGGCCTATAAGATATATTTTGTCAATTATATAAAAAAAATCATAAGTTAGCTATAGCTTTGTGAAATCCGGCAGTTGAACTGAATTTGAATGAATCAACCCAAAATTCATTCTGCAGTCCTTTTCTTGTTTCTTTTTTATTGTCTCATTATCTCTTTTAATTCAGTTAGACTGTCTTTCAATTATATAATTACTATATATAATTAAAATTAAAAGTTATAATTAATATAAGAATGTATCTATAGTTTGATAATTCTTATAAAAATGAAATGTTTTAGGGAAAAATATAATATCAAAATAAAAGTAGGTCTTTCTATAGCCGTCGTTGTGCAGGACAAAATCTTATGTCTTGCTTCTTCTTCTTCTTTTATGGTCGAAAGTGGTTTATGATTTTTTTTTTGGTTAAGAATCAGCCCTCTCTAAGTAGTTTTTTTTCTTCTTATTTTATCTAAATAAATAGTTTTCACACAAATTTACTTTTTCTTTTGTATTTTTTATGTGATTTCTTTGCGGTATTATTTTATTTGTCATTTTGGTGTGATGCATTTTGGTATTTCTGTCGTTGTGTAATATTTGTTTAGTTGAATTATAAATTTCAATCAATGACTTTAATTAATGAATATTATAAATTTGAAAGCATATGTATTACAAACACTTGAATCTTGTCATATTTATAGGTATGTTGTTATTATGCACTATTATTTTGGATATTGTGAATTTTGTTCAAAGATTAATTTTTTTTAATTTTAGCAACTTTGTATTGTATCAATATATTTTTTTCAAT
>JBBPBT010000036.1:11337690-11356216 GCA_037974875.1 Cicer bijugum | reverse complement strand
TATCAAATGAAAAATATATGCATGCTATTATATAATATTTACCTTTTCCAAATAGTGTTACCTTTCAATCACATTTTCCTCACAATTTTGAATATTTCCAATAATCGAATTAAGTGAATCACTTATTACAATTTATAGCTTTTAATTATTTCATTGTAAAAAAAAGGCTTTTAATACTCTTCTGGGTTTCATATGTATACACTGTTCTTTTTTACCTTTCTTAATCGCATTCATAAACACCTCATATTTTCAATTAGAGATATTGTATAAGAATTTATAAATTGAGTTCGTTTAATTACCTCACATTTTTATCGGTTGACTCGTTTAAATAAACAATTTGTTTTAGAGAATGAATAAAATAACATTTAATTATTGATAATCGAATGAATAGTTGATATCAATTACAACTTATTATAATATCAACAATTAATTCACTCACTTTATCCATCATTTTATAAGAGTTAAATTTTATATTTACATATATATGACCTATAATGTATTTGTGATTGAGGCATATGAGCAAGAAAATGGATTCAAATCTCATGCGTTAGAATATTATTTTCTATTTTTCTTTTTTTCTTATTTTTAATTGTATTGTTTCTTGATGTGTGTTTTCCCATATAAAAAACCTTTAAATTTAAATTTTTAGTTTAGTTTTTAACTTCCAGTTCACAATATTAGAAATTACTTATATATATGGAATTTTTAAAAGAATCATCGGGACATAACTTTTTTTTTGCCCCCATTTATATGCAGGAATCTATGAGGCTAGGTTGCGATTTTAATTTTTTTTTTAAGATGGTAATGAATAATATGTAAGATGTTTATAATGGTTGTTGTTGTTTCAGAAAAATACTTTTGAAAAATAACAATGCCACTAATTGAAATTACTGGGTAGATCTGAAAAAATGGGGGATCCAAGCACGAAGTCCATCAAACGTGGGAAAGACTCAGCTTTAGGGTTTTGACCAAGCAAATTAGGGTTTTGACTAGGCGGGTTTGACTGGATCAGAATATTGATGTTGACTCGGTGGAGGGCATTTTTGTAATTAACACACCAACTTGTGATATTAACGCAAGCATATAATTAATTAAAATAAATAATTAATTTTCATATGTTTTAATAAATTAATACAAGCCAAGCCGGCGGTGCGCGTGTGTGGTGGTTCATTTGAATGCCCTCCCTCCTTCACAAAATTGCGGTACCCCTTGGGGCCCAACCCAAGTGTGATATTTCTACCTTATAAAGGCTATTAATGAGTGTGTTCCCTACTATGTGGGACTTCTCATTTTTCAATTCACAACATTAAATGTCATATCAATTCCATTTATCTTCCATCATTTCGAACAGTTGTTACCTACGGTGCTATGTGTTAATTTGTAAATTAGCTTATATTTGGTTATACAAATAACTTTTATATTTTAATAAAAAATATTAAATTATTAAAAATATTTGATTTTTATTATAATTAATTTATTGACTTATTTCCATTTTGTTTGTGACTTATAAAAATGGACAGAATAAGTACTATCGATTAAGTACTTATTACTAAATACTAAATTTAAAAAATTATAATAAATGTAATTGAATCAAAGCAGTCATTCAATTGGCATCCTTTGATTTTAATAAATGTAATTGTAATATATTATGGTTTGAATAATGAGATTCTCTTTCAAAGTTAGCATATTTGTATATTTAATTAAAGTACGTTATTTTCATTGCATTTTAAATTAGTTAATTTAATTATTTGAGCCCTAAAATATGGTAACATTTTTTTTCTAAAGGAAAATAAATGTGAACATGATGATTTAAAAAATAAGAGTTAAAATCATTGAACTAAGAAATTGTATTAACCAATTACTTTACTCATAAGCTTAAAGAATAAGCACCTTGTGTGGTAGATGAACGTTATACGTGGAAGACGGTAACGACACTCGGAGGCTGCTGCCAAGGCTGCAAACCACGTTCTCAATTATATAATTTACAACTATATTTTTAAAATTCTTATGACTCAACTTTTAAGCCTCCACTGGATTAATAAAATATGATAGAAGAAAGTGGAATATAAAAGGGTATTTATAAGGTTTTATTGTTTGAATTAAAAAAAAAACCATTTAACAAATTGTATTAACCAATTACTTTACTCATAAGCTTGAAGAATACGCACCTTGTATGGTAGATGAACATTATGCGTGGAAAACGGTAACGACAGTTAGAGGCTATTGCCAAAGTTGCAAAACATGTTCTTAATTATATAATTTACAACTATACTTTTAAAATTCTTATGACTCAACTTTTAGGCCTTCACTAGATTGATAGAATATGACAGAAGTGGAATATAAAAGGATATTTATAAAGTTTTATTGTTTGAATTAAAAAAAAAAATCAAATGGTTTGTCTATTCTATACCTCATTTATGTTCTTTATTCCATAGTTTAATAAAAAAATGGTTTGTTTTTTTATTTTATATTTTAAACTTTAACCGATTTTAATTTTTTTCTAGGGATATTAACCAATATTAAAAAAAAGAACATGTGATCTCTTAAAAAAAACGGTTGAGTCAATAACTGACAAATATGAACGAAATGAATGTGAAATATGCAACAAGCTCTTTTGTCTTATTTTGGTCATTTGCACTTAATGGGTAGAATCATAGTTCAACTTGATAAAACCTATAATTAATGCATTAACGGGCTTACGTTGCGTTTAAACATGTTTGGTGGCTACTTCTCGAGTTCCACAATCACTTTAATGTACATGTATATTGATCACTTGTATGAAACTATTTTTTGGTAATATTCGTTCATCTAGATAAAGCCTTTCTAGTTTTGTTTTCTTCTTTTGATTGACCTTAATTCCTTTAAAATGAAATTCCTTTTGAAATGACAGAAACTTTGATAGTGACACATATACTCAAAATATTGCTAGTTCTCATAATTGTCTTTTATATAAATGTGTTTAAATGGTTTGTGAAGTGTAGGAGTAATTTATAAATTATTATTAGTCTTGATTATAAATGATGTGACATTATTTAATATAATTAGAACAAATATATAGTTAGGAATGTACGTTCTTTTAATTATTACAATTTTCATTTTACTAATTAATAAGGAAATACATCAACTGAAAAATATTAGTTTGTGTTGCTAGGAGTGTGTTTGGTAATGTCATATATGTGGCATATGTATTGTATCGCTTTTGTCATTCAAAGTTTGTCATTTTTTTATGTTTACTTTATCCACTACATCACCAAATCAATTGAGTGTATATTTAGAATGACAATAAATTATATAGCTTTAATTATAATAAAAGTATTAAATACATCCTTATATAATAAAAAAAA
This sequence comes from Cicer bijugum, assembly GCA_037974875.1. NCBI lineage: Eukaryota > Viridiplantae > Streptophyta > Magnoliopsida > Fabales > Fabaceae > Cicer > Cicer bijugum. The sequence goes on along the minus strand of JBBPBT010000036.1, from coordinate 11,352,872 downwards.
AAAAATCTTTCTGTTTTTATACTAGATGTCATCCTCTTACCTCAATATATTTTTTTTGTTAATAAATGGAAGACATGCTTGCACCAAAAACAAGATGGAGGACTTGCTTCATAAATTTTATTTGAATTCTTTATTGACGTGAGTGAAATTCAAACGAAGATATTTCTGATTGCTTCATAAATTTTATTGATAACACATCATATAGTTGTTGAATGAATCCATAAACAAATGTTAAACCCATTGTCTTTTCTTATATTTTGTTAATATACTTTACTTCATTACCGAATTTACAGGAAAATTCTTCAGTTTAGTAGAAAACATGAATGTGAAAGGCAAAAACACCGAAACAATCTTCTTCAGTTTATCATATAAAAGTTCTTTAGCTTTTTTCAATTTCACAATAGATTTCAATTAAAAAAAATACCGCATTTACAACTAAAACAATTTGCAAATTGAAAATGTTGATAAAAACAACAAACAAAAACACATAAATCAGAAGAAAAATTCTAAATCAAAAGAAAAGCTATATTTCCAAAATATGATTACTACCGAGTTTTTTAATAGGTCCTTGGTACAAATTTTTTTCTTCTAAAATATTGAACAATTTTAATACATATACACGATTTTCCTTTACTTTTTAACAACCAAATACAACAACATTATGTTAGGGACTTCAATAGTAAATTTAAAAATTAATATGTTTTGATATTATCAATTAAAATTTTTAACTATATTTTAGATTTGATATCGTCAAAGTTTTAAGTTTTATCTTTTGATTCTATTTTGAAATAACGTTTTCTGTCATAATTTTAGTTAAAATTAAAAATAAAATTTTAATTATAAAAAAATTTATTTATTACCAAATTTAAAATTAAATAGATAAATTTATTAAAACTTTTAATTTAGTGATTTTAATAGATAATATACTGTATAATTTAAAAATAACAATAATATATTACTAACGGGATGAATTCGAATGTAGAGTAGATATCAACACCAAAATTTATCCTCGCTCTCGAATTTAAATTTTGAGGCAGAAATAAAAAGTGTGAAATATATTGCAATTGCTAACTGTTGAACTTGTCTTAAATTTTTAATTTATGTGAAAAACAATTCTATTTGATTTATATAAAAATAAAAACATAAAAATTGGAATAAAATTCCGCATGAAAATTATATAACAATCGTAAACTTTACTGCAGATTTCACCTAAAATAAATCTTCAAGAAGCAAGGTGAATTTTGCTGCGAACATATAATTTCGTGTAAATTGTATTACCTTTGGAATTATTTTTGCAGGAAAATTTACAGAAATTGTTGGAATTTAAAAGAAAAATGTAAATATATTAAATTATTTAATTTTGGAAAATTTTAAAATTACAATGATTTTTGTTTATTAGATCTTTTAAGTTTTTAGACCACTTTAATTTTATCAAAAACTAAAAATAATAAATCTCGTATTTGATTTATAGTAATAACTCAAATTTTTTAAAACAAAACATTGTGCATTATCTTTCTAGTTTTGTGTTAAAGCACATAATATTTCTTCATTAAAATACAAATTAGTAACGAATTTATAATAATTCACTATAGTATTTATAAATTATATTAAAAAAATACAAAATATCGCCTATTTTAAATATTGTATTATTTTGTATTGTCCATGCGGTTTGTATTGAATTATTTTTTGTATTGAGGGATACATTTCATATATAAGTAGGAATGGAAAAAAATAGTATGCGCGCAAGAAGGGTGGCTCCTACTAGATATTTTAGTTTTTTTGTTAGTAAATATTTTTAGATGACGAATCTTGAATGTTTCAACGATAACTTTTATATATTTTTGTATTTAAAAGTGGTTTTTAATTTTATTTATTTATTATATAATTTTTGTGAATTTATTAATTATTAAAATTTTAAAATTTTGGTGGAGAGTACGCCAAACCACAATCCTGCCTTCAAGAAGAGAGTGAAATTTTTAACCATTTAATACTAGATGGCTCGTCCTGCTCCGCCTCTTTCAAATGGGTTAATGATGGGGAACGAGCCGAGAGCGCATTGAACTATTTTACCATCCCTATATATGGAAGATGATCCAAAAAATTAATGATTTTCCCCTTATGATTACAAGTCAACCTTATAGAAATCCTAGAAGGCCTAGAATATAAGGTAGACCATTGAGTACATAGACATTATAATCTTAAAATCTTTCATTCTCTGACAAATTTTAATTTAAATATTATTGTGTGTGTAGGTACACTATGTATCATATGCAACACCCTAATAAATATTATTTATAAAAGAAAATATAACAATTAAAATTCATTTAAGTATAATTTTTTTACATTTCATTCTTAAAACCTAGTTCAACTAACAAAATATCAATATTATTATATTAGACATTTTTAAATTAGAATTTAAGACTTAACAATTGAGTGTTTGAGTTTCTATTTGTATTTACCATCTCATATATAAATACAAAGAAAAAAAAAGTTACATTTCAATTTTTACTCGTTGTTTTTATACAAATGAGTAACTAAAAAAGTGGTTGGAGTGTACAATTCATACACAAGACAAATATTTTTCATTGATTAATCAGTTAAAATAATATTTTATATGTTCTAAACAAAAATAAGAATAGTTATAATATATCAATTATAATTTATTATAAAAACTATACACACAAGAGTTGTTTGTGGTTAAATAATTAGTTAACATTAGTCTTTTTTATTATCATTAACCCAATTATAATACACTAACGATAATTTTTTTATACTTCAAATTTTTCACGTTATCTTTTTATAAATAAATCGCTAAAGAAACTATTAGAATATAAAATCATACATGAGAAATATATTTTTTTACTATTCAATTAGTTAAATTAAATTTTTTATATTTTTAAAATAAAAATAATTATATTTACTATAAAGAATTAGTTTAATATTAATTTTGAAGTTGAACCTGTAAAACTCTCCACATATTTCATTTTTTGCCATCCACAAATGTGACTTTTGAAACTGAAATTGATTCTTGCAGAAGAGTTGTTTTTTCTCTCTCAATCTCGACCATCCCTTAATTTGAAGAACAAATGTCAGCCACACATATAAAGCACAACCCCATATGTCCAAAACGCTTGTTCCGCGTTGCCCCATGCACTGACACGCGACACCATATACGCGTTCTCCAACGCGCTATCAGAACTATTTATGTTTTAGAACCATAAATCATAGCCATCTTATGTAGATCCTTACCATACATCCTCCACAGCTGCGCAACACAAGATCCATTTTTACGCCAGCGGCAAATGATTTTCTTGAAAGTAAATTCTAATATAGAAAACTATATGATGATTTTATTTTCGTTCTTTAACTCCATAAAATATTCAAATTCATAAGTTTAATTCAAGATATTATAATCACCATTTGACAGTAAATGATATATTTTTGACACTTTTATAATATTACTAAATTATATTTTTTTTAAACTACTTTTATAATTCAAAAATTAATTTATATTTTTTATTGAATTAGAGATTAAAATGATATATTCTTATAATTTAAAGACCAAAATAATTTTGAAAGGTTCATTGTCTCTCATTCAACAAATATTATCATTAATCGTTATTATAATATTTAGTTGCATTTTTATCGCTTCTTAAATTATTATTTTCTAATTTTGCAATCTCGGTCAAATTTTAAATGATCTAATAAAAACAATAAATCCTAACACCATTCATCGAACTCCTTCTAGTACTACTCTGATTCTTCTTCTACTTTTTCATTACCTCTATTGACAACCTTTTATGGCTAAATGTCTCAAACCCACCACCACCATCACCACAATGTCGAAACCAAAACAACCTTCGCCACAATAAGTAAAGGTGCATGAAGTTGGAATAACCTTGATTTCATTCTTATTCGAAATCCTAGATAGATTCATCCTAAAAAATAAAAAAATTAGAGTGATGAGAATTATAAAATACGGCATATGTCAAAAAATATATTTTATATTGGCAGAAGGTTGAATGTCAACATATTTAAAAAAAAGGACAATTAACATCACACTCTTTAATATATATCCTTCAATTTATTATTTTTAGTTAATTAAAATTGTCATGAATTTTACTAAATTGTGTGTGTTACAAAATGTGTATCAAAGAATATCTGAATAATATTATTTAGAAAAATATATTAATGTATGAGGTATTTTTTCATTATTTCTTTATTTTATATTTATTTATTTGTTAAGTTTACTATAGTTTGTATATATCTTTTTATATTGATTTATTTTTTAATTTTAGTATAGTTTGTATATTTTTTTTTTTGAATGAATTTCAACTTTCGCACACCATTATTTACATTAACAATTTATATTAAAGATGAACCAAATTTTTATTAAATAAATTTGTCGATACAATCATATACTACATTTTTCACCTCGTCCACCATAAAAAAAAGCTTGCTGTAAGACCCATAATTTTAAAGTGTACTTTATGTATTTTAATGGATTTTGGTATTGAACTCAGGGGCTTTTAAGCCAAAGTTATTAATATTTTGGAGTTTATATAATCAATAGGTATTTTGATGTCCGATTAGTATTACTCGTCGCTAAATAAATTAAATTAAATGCGGCGAATCTTTTGCGAATAGTTTTATGCGTTTTGGGTAAAAGAGTAATTTAATAAATATCTAAAGAGTTGGAGATATTTGTTAATTATAATTAATATATATATATATATATATTATAAAGAAAAGGAAAGGAAGGAAATACGAAGAAAAGAAATAGAAAGGAAAGAAAAAGGAAGAAAGGAAAAGAGAGAGAAAGAAAACAACATTTTCCCTTCTCCCTCCTCTGCCTCGCGTGAACCAATCCTTCTCCTTCCTCCATCTTCATCCATTTTCGTTCTTCCTTGCCTCCTTGAGTTCGAAATTGATAGTGGGTGATAGGACAAGGATTTCTCAACTTCACTCTTCACCTTTGATTCGAAAACGAAGAAAAACAGTTTTAGGGATTCAAACTCAAATATCTCCGTTTCATCTAGATCTAAGCGTCGTTTCAAGAAGTGATAGAAGGGAAAGTTGCTCGCCACTACACTACGGTGCTAGTGAGCTAACTTTGAAAGCGGCGTTGCGAGCGGAGATTTTTACCAGATTTGCTCATGGTACCGAAATCGAACGAAAAAGCTAAAGTGAAGGTAAGGGCTCCTTCCAAACTTTTAGTTTGCATTTAGGGACTTACTTGTGGTTGTGTGGAAAAGAATTTGGTTAGGGTTAAAGCAAGGTTTTATGGAGAATGAATTTTAAACCCATTTATGTATGATTTTGAGTATATGAAACTTGCCGTGTTTGAGTGATGGATTATGTTGATTTGTGTTCGTTGTTTTGACGTATTCTAAATTGATAACTGATGAAATTTGAGTTTGTTTTGTGTGGTTTGTGTGGAAAATGATTTGGAATGAAGTAGGGATTGAATGTGAAAGTATGTTTGAGTTGGTTTTGTGTGGTTTGTGTGGAAAATGATTTGGAATGAAGTATGGATTGAATGTGAAAGTATGTGTGAGTTTGTTTTGTGTGGTTTGTGTGGAAAATGATTTGGAATGAAGTAGGGATTGAATGTGAAAGTATGTTTGAGTTGGTTTTGTGTGGAAAATGATTTGGAATGAAGTATGGATTAAATGTGAAAGTATGTGTGAGTTTGTTTTGTGTGGTTTGTGTGGAAAATGTTTTGGAGTGAATTTTGGATTGAATGTGAAAGTTGGTTTTGTGTGGAGTTTGAAAACCATTAAGTTAAACGAGTATTAAGAATGGGGAATCTCTTAATGTCTTGTTTACTTAATGTGAGTTTGTGAAAATCATTAAGTTAACTGGGCGTTAAGAATGGGGAATCTCTTAATGTCTTAGTTACTTAATGTTGTTGAAAAACCGTTTAAGTTAACTGAGCGTTAAGAATGGGGAATCTCTTAATGTCTTAGTTACTTAAAGTTGTTGGAAGTCGTTTAAGTTAACTGAGCGTTAAGAATGGGGAATCTCTTAATGTCTCGGTTACTTAATGTTTGTTTTTGAAAATGGTTTCAGGGAAACGAGTATTAAGAATGGGGAATCTCTTAATGACTTGTTTACTGAATGTTTTGTTGTGGAAATTGATTAAGTCAAAAGTATATTAAGAATGGAGAATCTCTTAATATGTCTGTTTGCTTAATGTTTTGGTGTGAAAATCGGTTAAGTAAATGAGTATTAAAAATGGGGAATCTTTTAATATCTGCATTTACTTAACGCTTGTTGTGAATGGAGTTGGTGTATGCTCATGCATTTCATTTGGTAAATTGTGCTGACTCGTGATAGGTGGCACCTCGGTAAACTGTACTGACCTGTGATAGGTGGTATGTTTACGCTTTACTTTTTGGTAAGTTGTGTTGACCCGTGATAGGTGACACCTCGGTAAGTAGTACTTTGGCCTGTGATAGGCGGTACCCTTACAACTTACGTTTTTTTCTTTTGGTAAATCGTGCTGACCCGTGATAGGTGGCACCTCGGTAAACAGTACTGACCCGTGATAGGTGGTACGTTTACGATTTAAGCTTTTTAGTAAATCGTGTTGACCCGTGATAGGTGGCACCTCGGTAATTGGTACTTTGGCCTGCGATAGGCGGTACAATTATGATTTACGGCCCTTCGAGGAGGGTTTTGGTTTGGAATTCTGAGTCCATGCATTTTGGCATATACGCATTGCATTAGGGTGCTCGGCACACGAGTCGTGTTTGATTCAAATTTATGATTGTGATGATATTACTAAGTGCTATGTTTTGGAACAGATTGTGTGTAAGTGTGTTTGATTCAAGTTTATGATTGAGTGTTTGAACTTAAGTTGTGGTGGTAAATGGGGTTTTATTTGCTAAGAGTTATGTTTTGAAATTGTGTGATAGTATGTTAGATTGTAAAACGATTTCGAAACTCATAATGTCGTGGTGATTGTATGGATATTACTAAGTGTTAAGGTTTGGAGTGGTGTTTGAATGTGATTGAGTTAGTTTATGTATTTTTGAGAGAATATACTGGGAAATCGATTTACCAAATCGATTTGATGAGTTACAGGGGCCCTGTTTTGCACGAAATCGATTTATCCAACCGATTTTGTAAGTTGTCTTTCAAAATCATTTAAGAAATCGATTTGGATACAATTGGATTCAAGTCAGGGGATTCGTTTTCCCGAAATCGATTTACCCAATCGATTGGATTCAATACAGGGGCTCTGTCTGTCTGTCAATCGATTTACCCAATCGATTGAGTCAATCGATTTACCCAATCGATTGATTTAAGCCCAGAGTTCAATTTTCACTAAAATCTTTCAGGAAATTGATTTCCCCAATCGATTGGTTCAGTGGGAAATCTTATGTTGAGTTTGATAATTGATTTCTCAATGCTTTGTTCAGTTATGTATTACTTGATGGATTGATAACTCTATTTGATGTCATTTACATTTGGCAAGTTTTACATGAACTTTTAGCATGTGGAAAAACCCATCTAATATGTTTGATAAATTGAAAAGGTTATTTGTGCATTGAAAAGTGTAAATGTTATGTGTTAACTGTTAATTTCGGTTGGTGACCCTTTACAACTATTGTGGAAATCTAGGCTTTGCCCTCAGATGAGAGTCGGGATGATCCTACCGGTCCGTACCCTCTGGATGGGAATGTGGATGGGAGTGCTTGATTGGAGCTACGATAGGAGAATCTCACGGGGCGCGTGGAGATTACTCAAGGCGTATAGTTTCTTTGTTATTTATAGAATGATCAGACTAAGTTGTCACTCAGGACACATATGTCTTTCTTTTTGGGCTACCTTTATGTAAAGTTGAAAGGATGTACCTGTACTATTGCTGTCAGCATTACATGCTTTGGATTTATATTTTGAAAAACTTTTCCGCTGAACTTGCTTTAGAATAGATTTCTATTCTTTGGTCTCAAAATCAGTGGTAAAAGGTGTGTAGCAAACTTGCTCCGTTTGATCTACAAATTTAGTATGTTATTCCTACCACTGAGTTTATTACTTTAATATATAATTTGAGTAGTTTTATCTTCTCTGAGAGTTACTTTGGCATACCCACTTTAGTGGAAGGTTGTTATAAGGTTGTTATAGGGTTGTTATTGTTGATTGATATTCCCTATTGTTATTAGGAAGACATATCATAAGAAAAACTTTAGAAAATCACTGATAACATTATGTTCATAAAATCACAATATTTTTTTTTTATAATTACCATTTTTTTTATAAAATAATAATTATCAAATACTAATGAAACCACAGTTTATATTAATGAACGATATTTTTTTTTAATATTGTTTTATTCGGATATAATAAATATATGTTTAAGTCAAATTTGACATTTTGAAAGAGTTAATTGAAACTTGACGTCGCCAAAGTGACCTCTCTTGTCTAAATTGCTCGTGAAGAGTGTCAAATGGCTATGTATATGTTTATTCATGCGGGTATTGATCGGCCCAAAGGAAGGTTAATATTTGGCAGAATTACATGTACACCTGCGATGATAAATGTGTGACAATTATTTGGTATACATGTGAGCAGTAAATCGGTCCAAAGGAAGGTTTATTGTTTGACATATCTTATTGTCAATATTTGATCGTTGCAACAAGAGTACCACTAGCAGTTGGTGTTACTGTCCAAAGACTTGACACCAATGGTGCACTGGGTATCTTGAGATGGGTTAAATTCCATGATTTAAACATATGTATTTACTTATTGATTTATTTTCCTATAATGTGAGTTTCTAAACTTCGTTCTTTATTTAATTTACAGCATCTATTGCTTCCATATCTGCAAATTTGAGTTCTATTCCTGTCCTTAATGGGACAAATTTTAAGGAATGGGAAGAGAACATTCTGATTGTTCTTGGCTGCATGGATCTAGACCTTGCATTAAGAATTGATCGACCCCCTACTCCTAAGGACTCTAGTTCTTCTGAGGAAAAATTAGAGTATGAGAAATGGGATCGCTCAAATCGCATAAGTCTTATGATCATAAAGCGTGGCATTCCTGAGGTCTTTAGAGGTGCTGTCTCGGATGAGATAGTTACAGCTAAAAATTTCCTTGCTGAGATGGAAAAACGCTTTGAAAAAAGTGATAAGGCTGAAACAAGTTCTTTGCTTCAGAATTTAATTTCCATGAAGTATCAAGGCAAGGGAAATATAAGAGAGCACATTATGATGATGTCCAACATTGCTTCTAAACTTAAATGACTAAAGCTTGAGTTGTCAGATGACTTACTCATTCATTTAGTATTGCTGTCTCTTCCTTTGCAATTCAGTTAGTTTAAGGTAACTTATAACTGTCAAAAGGAGAAATGGACTCTTAATGAGCTCATTTCATTATGTGTGCAAGAAGAGGACAGGCTGAAGCAAGATAGGACTGAAAGCGCTCACTTTACTAGCATCTCTAAAGACAAGGGCAAAAGGAAAAGAATTGAGGAGCCCAAGAACAAAGCTGCTGCTAAGGGTCCATAACAAAAGAAGCAGACTAAGGATAACAACTACTTCTTCTGCAGGAGTTCTGGACACGTGAAGAAGGATTGTGCCAAATATCACGCTTGGCGTGTTAAGAAATGTATGATTCTGTCTTTGGTCTGTTCTGAGGTTAATTTAGCTTCAGTACCTGGAAACACTTGGTGGTTAGACTCTGGTGCAACTACTAACATCAGTGTTTCAATGCAGGGTTGCCTGAACTTCCAAAAGCCTAATGATACTGAAAGATGCATCTATGTAGGAGATGGGAAGAAGGCAGAAGTTGAAGCCATAGGAAAATTTAGATTATTATTAAGTTCCGGTCATTATTTGGATTTACAAGACACTTTTGTTGTACCGTCATTTAGACGGAATTTGGTCTCTATTTCTTATTTGGACAAATCAGGATATTATTGTTCATTCGGGAATAAAGAATTTACTTTGTCTTTAAATTCGAATGTTGTTGGAACCGGTTTTCTTTCTGGTTATGATAATCTTTATTTGTTGGAAACTGTGGCTAACTATAATGAAACCCTGAGTGTGGAATCACGTGGTACTAAGCGAAAAATTGACAATTTCAATTCAGGAGTGCTTTGGCACAAACGTCTGGGTCACATCTCTAAAAATAGAGTTGAACGACTTGTGTCAGATGGAATTTTAGATTTCATTGACTTCACAGACTTTAACGTTTGTGTAGCATGCATTAAAGGAAAACAGACTAAAGATAAGAAATTATGCGCATATAGAGCTACAGACGTCTTAGAATTGATACATACGGACATCTATGGGCCATTTCCAACTCCTTCTTGGAATGGTCAACAATATTTTATATCATTCATAGACGATTATTCTAGATATGCCTACATTTACCTAATTCACGAAAAGTCCCAATCAATAGACGTGTTCAAATCCTTTAAGGCAGAAGTTGAGAATCAACTTAATAAGAGAATTAAAAAGGTCAAATCTGATCGTGGTGGTGAATACTACGGCAGATATGACGGTTCAGGTGAACAACGTCCGGGACCATTTGCCAAATACCTAGAGGAATGTGGAATCGTCCCACAATACACTATGCCGGGGTCACCCAGCATGAATGGTGTAGCTGAAAGACGAAACAGGACTCTTAAGGATATGGTGAGGAGTATGATTTGTCATTCAACCTTGCCAGAGTCACTCTGGGGAGAGGCATTAAAAACAGCAGCATACATTCTTAATAGAGTACCAACTAAGGCAGCGGCTAAAACACCTTATGAGCTTTGGATTGGGCGTAAGCCTAGTCTGAAACACCTTCATGTTTGGGGATGTCCAGCTGAGGCAAGGCCTTATAGGCCGAATGAAAAGAAATTTGAACCCCGAACAATTAGCAGCTATTTTATAGGGTACTCAGAAAAATCAAGGGGCTATAAATTTTACGACCCTAATTTGAGAACAATTTTTGAGACGGGAACGACAACGTTCTTTGAGGATATTGAGTTTGGGGGGAAGATTAAAGTCAAAGATTTTGTCTTTGAGGAAGAATCGGTAACAATTCCAGAACTGATTCTTCCACCAATTGACTTTCCCATCATTGAACAAACTCAAGATGATCTGGTTGTTCAGGAAGAACAAAATCCAGGTCAAATTCAAAATCCTCAAGAACAAGTGCCTCAAGAGCCAGCTCCATTGCGGAGATCCACTAGAGAAAGAAAAAATGCTATTTCGGATGATTATGTAGTATTTATCAATGAGGTAGAGGAAAATGTTGGCAAGACGGAAGATGACCCGGTCAACTTTCATCAAGCCATGCAAGATCCTCGTTCAGATAAGTGGATCGAAGCAATGAATGAGGAGTATAAGTCTATGCAAGACAATTCAGTTTGGGAACTTATCCCATTACCTGAAGGAGTGAAACCCATTGGTTGCAAATGGATTTTTAAAACCAAGCGGGATTCCAATGGTAATGTGGAGAGATATAAGGCACGTCTTGTAGCTAAGGGTTATACTCAAAAGGAGGAGATTGATTATAAAGAGACTTTCTCTCCGGTTTTAATCGAAAGACTCTTTAAGAATAATCATGGCTCTTGTTGCTCACTTTAATTTGGAGCTTCATCAAATGGATGTAAAGACAGCGTTTCTCAATGGCGACATTGATGAGACGATCTATATGGTGCAACCAGAAAACTTTGTGTTGGGAGACCCAAAGAATATGGTGTGCAAACTAAGAAAATCCATTTATGGGCTAAAACAGGCTTCTCGTCAATGGTACCATAAATTTCATCAAGTAATTCTCTCATTTGGTTTTGAGATGAATACAGTTGATGATTGTGTGTATCATAAGTTCAGTGGGAGCAGACATATTTTCCTGGTCTTGTATGTTGATGACATACTGCTTGCCACTAACGATATAGGCATGTTGCACGAAACTAAGAAATTTCTATCAAAGCATTTTGAGATGAAAGATCTTGGTGACGCCTCTTTTGTATTAGGAATTCAGATACACCGAGACAGATCTCGAGGTATTCTTGGATTGTCACAAAAGAGCTATATCGATAAAGTTCTCAAAAGGTTTGGGTTACAGGATTGCAAACCAGGGGACACCCCAGTTGCTAAGGGAGACAAGTTTAGTCTCAAACAGTGCCCTAAGGGAAGTTTGGAAATTCAAGAAATGCAAAAGATCCCTTATGCTTCAGCTGTAGGGAGTCTTATGTATGCCCAAGTATGTACGCGTCCAGACATAGCGTTCATAGTAGGGATTTTAGGCAGATATTTAAGCAATCCAGGACTTGACCATTAGAAAGCAGCCAAAAGGGTCATGAGATATTTGAAGAGAACAAGAAACTACATGCTCACATATAGGAGGTCAGACCAGTTAGAGATCACTGGGTACTCTGACTCGGATTTTGCGGGATGCCAAGACAGCTTAAGATCAACTTCAGGCTATGTCTTTCTGTTAGCTGGTGGAGCAATTTCTTGGCGTAGTGCCAAGCAAGGTCTTACTGCTTCATCAACCATGGCAGCAGAATTCGTAGCAATTCATGAGGCATCTGACCAGGGCATTTGACTGAGAAATTTTGTCACGGGACTGCGAATAGTTAAAGGGATTGAAAGACCACTCAAGTTGTATTGTGACAATAGATCAGCAGTCCTGTATTCTAACAATAATAGGAGCTCAACCAAGTCAAAACACATTGACATTAAGTTCCTAGTTGTTAAAGAGAAGGTACAAAGTGGACAGATATCCATAGAACACTTAAGGACAAACTCCATGATTGCGGATCCACTCACTAAAGGTCTACCACCCAAGGTCTTTCATGAGCATACTGCTCACATGGGTGTGCTACAGTTTGAGGAATCTTGATTTTAGTGGGAGTTTCGTCCATTATGTAATTTATGTTCTATGTTTAATTGTAAAATACAAATACATTGTATTTGGATTTTCTGATCAGAAATAAAGTTTAAAATATTCAGTTTTGGTTACTTTGTACATTTAAGTTATGGTATGATCTCGTTCGGTAAAGTAGGATCAGTTGAAAATTGACATGTATTGACCAACTTCATGTAATTTTCATGCTACACTTTTCATAATGGGTCTATGTCATTTAGTTGTGTCAGTACGGGTGATCATTGATGGGTTTAGTTATGTTTATTATGACGAAAGCCTCTTTGGTTCCATGTGTGCTGATACGATTAATGGACGGGACAATTTGGATTAGGCTCAAGGTAATTATAATGACATTTTTTGACGTCATAAAGTCTAACACACTCCTAAGGATACATGTGTGACCAGTGGGAGATTGTAAGATTTATGGGTCACATATGTAATTAATTAATAAAGTGTGTTAGGGTCATTATATAATTAGCCAATAAACTAGAGGTCAAATAATATATAATAGTTTATGGCTAAAGAGCATAATAATTATGAAAATTAATAGTGTAAATACCAGGCAGTTTCTAATTTAATGAGGGGCTGAATTAGTAATACTGCAATTTGATATATAACTAATAATAGTTATATATAGGGGTAGTGGTCCCCAAGGCAAACACAACAAGACTATTCAGTTTCACAAACCCTAAGGAGAAAACTCTCTGGTTCTCTGGTTCTCTCTATTCCCATCAAAAGAGCAAGGTCTTCAGGGTGTTTTGCTGAAGAAGATCACCAAACCCATTGACTTTATCATCATCATCCCAGAATTTCATCAATGGCAATTCCCACAGGTACGCTTCCGCCTTTGGTTATTCATCATGTAATTGGCATGGATTATTGAGCATAAGGTTGTAGGATTTGTATCCAACATAAACATGCTTGTATGCAACAATTTTTTGGTAATATTCTTTCTTTTTGATAAAACCTTTCAAGTTTTGATATTTTTTTCCGATTGATCTTAATTTCCTTTAAATCAAATTCTTTTTGAAAAGACATAAACTTTGACAGTGACACATATACTCAGAATATTGTCAGCTTTCACGATTGTTTTTTATATAAATGTTCCTAAATGGTTTGCAAAATGTGAGAGTAATTTATAAATTATTCTTAGCCTCCATTATAAATAATATCACATTATTTAATATAATTGGAATAATTACATAGTTATGAACGTACATTGAAATTACCAAAATATTTTATACAATGTTTATTGAAATAGAACATCAATTTAGGCTTAGTATCTTCATAGACAAATAACAGAACTACAATCTTTTGGATGGATAATTATTTTTTTTAGGTAATAGTTTTTATGAAAACAAGTCATTAATTACAGGATATTTTAAAAATATTGTAAGTGTTGTATAATGAACATCACATAATATTTCTAAATATTTATTTTTAATAAAGTTTTTTTTTATAAAGAACTTGTATTATTTTATATGAAATAAATTATTGTTTTTTTAATCAAAAATGTAATTTCATTATTGTTTGACATTCTATTTGCAAATACCTATCATATAACAACAAGTACCCCTTCTTCAATCATCTAAAAAGTACCACTTTTATGTATGGCACACAAATTAATTGACACGTGTATCCTAAATGCAATGTTCTCAAATCTTACCCACGTAGCAACGTTAAGTCCCACATCACTGTATTTTGGAAGATAAATGTTATTGAATTTTGACATAAAATAGATATAAATATAATAATTTTATATTTATATTTTATTTTGTATCAGATTTTATACATTGAAAATCATAAAATACTATTTTGAAAATTAGGAAATACATCAAAAGCTGAACTTATTTATTGAACCTATTTGACTCTATTCGATTTCAACATGTCTGAACAAATTTATTCGTACACTTTAAATGAATTGACCGACTAATTTAGTTTAACTTTTAAAATATTAATAATTATTGAAGCATTTATTAGAGATGCACTTTCTAATTTTTAACTTTTTAAAGTTAGTATTTAGTAATAAGTGCTTAATTGTTAAAATTTATTATGTCCATTTTTATAAGTGACAAAATAATTTGTATTTTTTAAAAAGAAAAATTTATTTCTCAATATGTAACTTCTAAATATTACTTTATTTTCTCAATTCTTAACTTCAAAATACCACCTATTTTTTTCCTTAAAAATCCACTCATTAAAAAAAAAACACTTTATTTAATAAATAAAATTGTTGTTTTATCCTTTATATTCTTGCAATGGTTAAAATTAAGGAGATTTAATTTTTTTTTTATATTTATCACTAAGAA
>JBBPBT010000036.1:11318247-11330313 GCA_037974875.1 Cicer bijugum | reverse complement strand
ATAAGAATAGTTAACTAAATATTTTTTAAAATTTTAAAGTGAAAAAATTTAATATAGTAAAAATTTTAAAGTTCATTAAACATTAACAAAAACTTATTAATATTTGTTTTCCAACGATAATCTACCAAATTATTATTAAAGTAGGAAAAGTTTTAGAATAATGCAAGAAGTTTGTAAAATAAAAGCAATTAATGATCTCACAATTACAGTTCAAACGATAAAAATTGACGAGACATTATTAATACATCGAGTTACATATTCAAATCTACACTACGGTTCCTTGTATTTTATGTGTCGAATTTAATTAACACTTTTTTTTATATAATAAATTAATGATATTGCAATCCGTGGTTTAAATAAAAAAAAAAAAAAATAAAAAAAAGCGATACTACAAAATTCCGAAACCAGCAAAGGCAATTGCTTTAAATTCCTCCTCGTCGCACAAACATAATCTCAAGTAAATAAAATTTTGATTATATTTTTCTTCTGGAAGCTAAACTCAACACAACACAACACAAGGTATACAATCACTCCTCCTTCTTTCTCTCATTTCCTTCTCCCTATAAATAATAACTACCTCATCTCTCTCATCTCTCTCTCTCTCTGAAACTTCTTCTTCATCAGGTTGCGATGGTACTCTTCAATGTTTCACGCATTGAAACCACTCCCTTCGATGGACAGAAGCCTGGAACTTCTGGTCTCCGTAAAAAGGTTATCGCATTTCTCTTTTCATTTCCTTCTTCAACACTCTTTTACTCTCATTTCATCGTTTCCTTTATCTTCATTTCCTTTTTATTATTATTGGATTTATTTTTGTTCATGATTATATTACTGGATCGTATCTTGGAATTAGATCTTATTAATTCGATCTGTTTTTTCTATTCATACCTGCATCTGATTTTTATGCTTTTTATGATGATTTCATTGAGTTGTGATTAGATCAGAACTAAGCTAGAGTATATGTATATGTATATGTGCAGAGTTCTCATGTTCACATCAATTTTCATATTCATTTTTTAGTAATTAATCACTAATTGATCACCGATTTGCTTAATCATTTTCATCTGGAACCACATTGTAATTTGAATTTGAATCTAAATTGAATGCATGTTGCAAAATCGGTATCGATAGGATTGGATTGTTGCTTCTCTCTCATTTCTTAGTTCTTCTAGAATCTAATAATGGATTGGATGGATCTTTTCAGGTGAAAGTATTTGTGCAACCTCATTACCTTGAAAACTTTGTTCAGGCATCATTCAATGCACTAACTGAGGAAAAAGTTAGAGGTTGGTATTCATTCATGTTTTGTTCTGCCTCCAAGTCATAACAATGAAATGAATATCAGTATTCACCATATCTTGTTTGTCAAGATTAATCCAAATTGTTTTTTTGGAAACCAATTTCCTTTTTTTGTTTCAATTATACTGCAATCCTGCATTTATGGGGTTTTGAGAACTGTACCTTTCATCTTTGCAGGTGCAACACTAGTTGTTTCCGGAGATGGCCGATATTATTCGGAACAAGCTATTCAGGTACTTTTAGCTTATATGCTGTTCTAGCTTTTTAATGTAGTCTTCTTGGCGTCTAAAGTATCTGAATTCTCAATTATGCTATTCAATCCTTGTAAATCGATACCATCTTCTATGTGCAGAACTCTCATTTACATTGCTTTGATGCATGCCTTTGTAGATTTGCTTGATGTTGTCGCTTTGAAATCGAGCTTCTTGGATTTAAGTTGATTAATACTTTCCAATTCATTAACCAGGCAGGCATTTTGACTAATCTGATTGCACCTCTTGTGGTGTTTTGGATATAAATTTTGGTTCTTGAAAATGACTATAATGTTCAATTAAACGAAAAGTGCAAATTAGAGATTATAATAATACAAAGACGGAAACCAAAATTCTATTTTCCAGCTTCAAAGTTTTGTGCTTCTGAAAAAGAAACTTGTTTCTTTAGCTTACTACACCATTAATTTATGCATCTCTTTACTTGTGACTTTTTTGTATGAGGGGATATATGTATCTTGCTGTACATCTCATGTGTAAATTTAGTAGATCGTTAATGATTTTATGAATCTGTAGATTATAACTAAAATGGCAGCAGCAAATGGAGTAAGACGTATTTGGATTGGTCAAAACGGGTTGCTTTCAACTCCTGCAGTATCTGCTGTTATACGTGAAAGAGTTGGGGTTGACGTAAGTCATGTCTTATGTAATTTACTAATCCTCATTCGTCCTTCTCTTTTTGAATAGATTTTTTTTTGTCCAAGATAGTCCATGGTTTATCCTTACAAGGGAAGATAACAGTTTTTCTCCTGAATTAAAGAAAGATAGTGATACAAAATGTTATTTACAGGGATCAAAGGCAACAGGAGCATTTATACTGACAGCAAGTCACAACCCTGGTGGTCCTAATGAGGTGAGTACTGCCATACTTTATTCTTAATCATTTTTGGAGGAATACATTTTATTAATGATTATTATGGTGATAACTGGTATAGGGATTTAATGGGTGAATCTCTTACATTCTATTTCTAAAGTTTGAACTGAGTTGCCTGACATTTAGCCTGTAGCTTAGCCACTTCAAATATGAGATTGGCTTACATTTCTTGAATGTACTTCACATGGATCATGGAATTACATGATAAAACATTTGTATTCTCCTTTTGTTTTTATCTTGGACGATGTAATGACAAGTGATAAGACCTGTTTACTCTTTTCAAATTCCTCATAAACTTTCAAAATGTCTTAAGGTAGCTAGTGGGAGGGTGGAGGGTCTTAGAAGATAACTGTTTGTTTAGTATGATCTGTGTTCTTTATGCTGTGGTGAATCAAATTTCAGTTTTGGATAATAAAACGATGCTGAAGCTGAGAGGCTAATGTAAGCAGCCTTACTTTTGCATTTGCAAGAGAGGCTAACTCCATGTCTCAGTCATGACCTCCAAATCATTTGGCTGCAACTTCAATCTTTGTATTGAGGCTCTGCTTCGCATAACATAATAAGATGAAAATTTTCAAAGGTGATTGTGTTGAGTAGATGGATGTTTATGCTGTGGTGAATCAAATTTCAGTTTTGGATAATAAAACGATGCTGAAGCTGAGAGGCTAATGTAAGCAGCCTTACTTTTGCATTTGCAAGAGAGGCTAACTCCATGTCTCAGTCATGACCTCCAAATCATTTGGCTGCAACTTCAATCTTTGTATTGAGGCTCTGCTTCGCATAACATAATAAGATGAAAATTTTCAAAGGTGATTGTGTTGAGTAGATGGATGTTTATGCTGTGGTGAATCAAATTTCAGTTTTGGATAATAAAACGATGCTGAAGCTGAGAGGCTAATGTAAGCAGCCTTACTTTTGCATTTGCAAGAGAGGCTAACTCCATGTCTCAGTCATGACCTCCAAATCATTTGGCTGCAACTTCAATCTTTGTATTGAGGCTCTGCTTCGCATAACATAATAAGATGAAAATTTTCAAAGGTGATTGTGTTGAGTAGATGGATGTTTATGCTGTGGTGAATCAAATTTCAGTTTTGGATAATAAAACGATGCTGAAGCTGAGAGGCTAATGTAAGCAGCCTTACTTTTGCATTTGCAAGAGAGGCTAACTCCATGTCTCAGTCATGACCTCCAAATCATTTGGCTGCAACTTCAATCTTTGTATTGAGGCTCTGCTTCGCATAACATAATAAGATGAAAATTTTCAAAGGTGATTGTGTTGAGTAGATGGATGTTAGGCTACGTTAAATAAATAGAATCAATTACTTGACTCAGATGCAATTTTCTTGTATGATATTATAGTGAGACCTTGTTGCATAGAAAACCAAGTCTAAACGATTGTTACTGTTGATTGGTTTCCATTATGCAGGATTTTGGGATTAAATATAACATGGAAAATGGTGGACCTGCACCAGAGGGAATTACTAACAAGATATATGAATATACAACAACGATCAAGGAGTACTTCATTACTCCAGATCTTCCCAATGTACTGCTCAAAACCTGGCTACAGATTTTCTGTTATCTTTATTTATCTAATTAAAATTGCTCTGTAATTCATCTACCTAAACCTTTTTCCCAATCATCAATTTGTTTTCCCAGGTGGATATCACCTCAGTAGGTGTCACAAACTTTACAGGGCCTGAAGGACCATTTGACGTTGAGGTTTTTGATTCAGCAAGCGATTATATAAAGTTGATGAAGTGAGATATTTTTTAGAATTGACATTGTCTTCCATTCTTCATTTATACGAAAGAGCTTTTTGAAGATATTCTTAAATTGGTCATGCTGCAAACGTTTGTTTTAATAAATATTATCGCTTTTTTCATTGAGTATTCAGTTTGGAGTTACTTTTGAAGCAGTTTTTCTTGAAATTATGATTTTTTTTCATAAGATAGTCCAAAGTTCTATCTACACATGTGCTTCTATCGACTCAATTCTCCCTGTTTGAAATTTTGCAGGTCAATTTTTGACTTCGAATCTATCAGGAAACT
This sequence comes from Cicer bijugum, assembly GCA_037974875.1. NCBI lineage: Eukaryota > Viridiplantae > Streptophyta > Magnoliopsida > Fabales > Fabaceae > Cicer > Cicer bijugum. The sequence goes on along the minus strand of JBBPBT010000036.1, from coordinate 11,325,820 downwards.
GCTGACATCTCCTAAATTCACATTCTGGTATCTTTTGTGAATGCTGTTTTAAATTGTGATATAGAATATTCTTATTTTTTGCTCTTTTCTTCTTCCCAAAACATAATGGTATATTTTTGCAATTTTATTGAAGTTATGATGCCTTACATGGAGTTGCTGGAGCTTATGCAAAGCGTATTTTTGTGGATGAGCTTGGGGCACAAGAAAGCTCTTTGCTGAACTGTATACCAAAGGTCTTATTTTCTTATGGACTATGCCAACAATAAGCTTTAAGTAGTCTGAGTTAATAGCAATTTCAACTTTTGATTTGTGGATCACTTTCTTGGATACAGGAAGACTTTGGAGGGGGACACCCAGACCCCAATTTGACATATGCAAAAGAGTTGGTTGCTCGTATGGGATTGGGAAAATCAGAATCACAAGACGAGCCCCCAGAGTTTGGTGCTGCTGCTGATGGTGATGCAGATCGTAACATGATACTTGGTAAAAGGTAGTGAAGCCCTTAACTTGTGATAAGTGTAAATATTTTCTAATTTTTGCTTTGATTTATACTTATCTCTTGTTTGTTAGGTTTTTTGTCACTCCGTCAGATTCTGTGGCCATTATTGCTGCAAATGCTGTTGAAGCAATACCGTACTTTTCTGCTGGCTTAAAGGGAGTTGCCAGGTAACAATCAACTCTAATTATTTAGATAGTTGATGCAAAAGGGGTAATTATGTGTTTTTAGTAGGACAATGAAATAGAAAGGAATTCCATTGAATTTTTAATACAAAGACATATTTATAACTATTGGTATATATTGTCCCACTGGCCCAGAGTTATTTATGTGTTTTTGGTTCTTGAGCTTATTTCCTAGCAATTTGATTTTTTGAAACTTGACCTGTTGGCACTTTTTTTACAAGTATGTACCAACTTTAGCTGTAAATGTTTTGTAGGAGCATGCCGACCTCTGCTGCCCTGGATGTTGTAGCCAAGCATTTGAATTTGAAATTTTTTGAGGTATACTATTTCTAATGTCTTGAAGTGTGAAAATGACCACTAGTTGCTTTTAGACAGTTGTTTAATTTATTATTAAATGCCAGGTCCCCACTGGTTGGAAGTTCTTTGGTAATTTAATGGATGCTGGAATGTGTTCAGTTTGTGGTGAAGAAAGTTTTGGGACTGGTATGTGTTCGCTACTGTATTAAGAGCAAACTACAAATTTTAACCTTACTCAGACTTCTTATTATCTTGTGATTGTTATTGTGTCTGTGGATAGGATCCGACCACATTCGTGAGAAGGATGGAATCTGGGCAGTTTTGGCTTGGCTATCTATACTTGCATATAAAAATAAAGATAAACTTGAAGACAAGCTTGTAACAGTTGAAGACATTGTTCGCCAGCACTGGGCTACTTATGGGCGCCACTATTATACTCGATATGACTATGAAGTAAGATAGAATTACATTTTATCCTACATTAGTACAATATCTTCTGAAATTCAGTTAACCTGATCACGTTTCCCCCTTGAAGAATGTCGATGCAGGTGCAGCAAAGGAACTAATGGCATATTTGGTCAAACTGCAGTCCTCACTATCAGAAGCCAATGAGTATGTTAATATTATTACTTAATGCTATTTTAATTTTGAGATTGCTTGCAATATACATTTCCTTCTGATGAAGTCAAAGCTTTTCGAGTCTGACCTATACTAGCTTGTAACCTTTAAATATAAGGCATTAAATAAGAGCTATACACGGAAAAAAAACTTCTAACCCATTAACTAAAACGAAAGCAGTCATAGAATAAAATCCTTGGCAACATACAAGCAGACTTCTCCAGGAGTGTTTACCTATAAGGAAACATAACACTCATTATCCAAATAACCTAGGTAACTAGCACTTCCTGAATAAACATACCCATGGCGATGTCCTTGATGGGCAATTCCAGAAGTCTTTTTGAGCTTTGTTGCTGCACCTGCACTTTTAATGTGTCATTGTGCTTCAGACTACCTCCAGTGTCGAGCCTCTTTTCTGTCTAACCTAAGCGCCCAGGTGGCCATATCAGCTGCTTTTGACGATAGTTTGTTTGTCATTGTGGGGCCAGTTTGAAAATAGACATTGGTGATTATTTAGAATTACGTCCAAAATTAATTAGTTGATGGGCTTGGTATGACAAATCTGTATGAGTTAATATATGAGTATGCCTCCTAGGAATAACATGGGAGAGTTGAATATATGGTTTCCTCGTGAATTTAATAAATTTTAATTTGCTGTCTATGTAGGATTATTAAGGGGGTAAGGTCAGATGTTTCAAATGTTGTCAATGCTGATGAGTTTGAATACAATGATCCTGTGGATGGTTCCATTTCATCACATCAAGGGATCCGATATTTGTTTGAGGATGGATCACGATTGGTAAGTTTACTGATTATTATTATTATTTTTTGATGAAAAGCTTACTGACTACTTGTTTCTAGCTTGTTGGGATGGAAAATGCAGGTGGACGTAGAGATTTGAAAATGCATTTTGTCTTGAAAATAATTGTTAATATCAGTTCACCTTTTTCAAGTGGATTTAATGCGGGCTTTTGTTTCCATTGATACATTCACTTTTTCCTCCATACCTCATTCTTATTACAAGATCTGCTAACTATTTTATTTTCTCACGTTCACTTTACTGCCCTAGATCTTCCGTCTCTCTGGAACTGGATCAGAAGGTGCTACTATTCGACTATACATTGAGCAATATGAGAAGGATCCATCAAAGATTGGGAGACTTTCACATGAAGCACTTGCTCCTCTTGTAAGATGCTTACAATAGTTTAAATATAAATTTCACTGCCAGGCTTGTAGTCATCTTGACTGGTTGAAATATATCTTAATTACAGGTGGAGGTTTCTTTGAAACTTTCAAAGATGGAGGAGTTCACCGGTCGATCTGCTCCAACGGTCATCACATAATTGAATACCTCATGGCACCAAACAGTCATTTCTTATTGTCTGTCAACATTTCCATTCCAATGTTACTTTTATGAGTAGCCAACCTGTACTGTTGGTTGTTTTCAGCCCTTTTCTAGTAGTGTGGGCACTTGAGTGGAATTTTTATTTTACTTTAACTAAATTTTGTTATGCTAAATAATTTGAAACTGCCGTGTGCTGATTATACTTGTTCTTAACATAAATGTTTCCTCATTTGTTGGCTAATCTTTTCTAAATTCTTTCATTTTCTCTCCTCCATGGTTTGACTGTTCTGCCATGTTTTGGAGGAAGATGGATTTTCCACCAACTAAAAAAGAAATGAAGGCTAGGACCGGCTGTTTCCTTGCAAATAATGTACTTTATTTTTGGATATATCAGTCATCTCAAATATGAATTCATTTTCAAAGGCGCTACCATGATCTAATCTATCATTAGGTGCTGTGCTACCACTGTATAATGGAACTTTGGGAAAAAAAGACTAATTATCTGTTAGATCTTTTGTTGGGGTATGCTGCAAATTATGAACAAGAAGATGATGAACTCGATGATGATGAAGGTTGCACAAATAAATTCCAAAGCGTGTGTATCACACTAAGTTTTAGGTTCGATTCGCCCCCACCAATTTATATATATTGGATGCAAATGGGTTAATCGACGAATCCCCTTCATGATACTTTGGAATCCTTGAAGTGAATTGCACATTCACATCAAGCATATCGATCAACGGTGTTTTACAGAATAAAGTTTATTCCTTTACTCTCGTGCACTAGAGAAAAGAAGAAATGACTCAGAAATATTTTTCTTATGTAACATGAATTTGTGTTGTTTTGTCTTGTGTTTTCTTCTGTTATTTCTGCCTCTAAAATATCTCTATTTATAGAGATACTCATACCAATTGGTGAAAGAAAACAACTCTTCAACTCATACCAATTGGTGAAACAAAATAACTCTTCAACTCATACCAATTGGTGAAAGATTGCAACTTTTGATAACTTAATAGATGCATTGGTTTGAATTAAAACCAATCATTGCAACCACTTGACCAAGTGATACATTCAATTATTTAATTTTGCTACATTAATATAGCTATTAGAAAAATCCAAATATATTTTGGAAATTTCCCTAACAATCCCCCACCATTTTCAAAATATATCTAAGTCCGTTATTCTGGAAATCTCATAGTTTCAGATAAAGGTATCTTACGATTTGAACCATTACTTAGTAAATTATGTTTTCACTCATCCTCAAATAGATTGGTAGACAAGCTTTGAACCAACCATTCATTAGAACAAGTGTGCATAACTTACACATGAAATCTCGGCACCATTGATCGAATTATAAAAATGACACATTTGATAAGGCCTTGTGTCTCATATCCTTTTCGTGAGAATTTAAGAGTCAAGCTCTTGAACTCTATGAAGCGGCCCCACTTCATTCTCATATAGGTGGACTATATCAGGAATGCACCCATAATTATACATTCCAGCAAATACATGATATATGTCCATTAAGAGGAGACCTCATCCTACCACTTTTATTTTATGGTCCAAGTACTTTTATCCTTTGGGATGTATCTATTGTCAAGTACTTCAATCACTCTAATAGTGTACTTTCATCATTGAACTCAAGACTTGATGCTACTCAAGTGTGAGTTGAAGTTTCCACCATTGGTGATTATCTAGATATGAGCTTGAATCACATCCCTAATGATGTTTTCAACATCATGTCCTTTGTCAGACCTTTCGTCAAAGGATCTGCAAGATACTTTTCAATTCTTACAAACACTATGGATATCACTCCATTAAATCATTTACATAGCTATGCATTAAACCAATATGTATTGATTTTCTATTATATTCTTGGTTATATGCTTTTGATAGTGTGTATTGACTATCACAATGTATGGATACTTGTGTCATTGACTTTGGCCAATTTGGTATCTCATACAACAAATTCTTAACCATTCAGCCTCTTTACTACCTGCAACTAGAACAATAACTTTTGCAGCCATAGTGGTGTTAATAATGCAAGTTTGTTTCTTTGAACCCCAAGAAACTGCACATCCACCAAGGTTGAAGGTACATCCACTTGTGGAAGCTTGATCCTCAACATGATTTATTCAACTGACATCTGTATATCCTTCCAAGTATAAAGGATATCCACTACAGATTAAACTATAGTTAATTGCTCCCTTCAAATATTTTAATACTTTATTAGTAGCATGTCAACGTTCTTTACATGGATTGCTTGAATACCGACTTAATCTTCCAACAACATATGTTATATCAGGTCTGGTACAAGTCATGACTTACATCAAACATCCGATTACCTTTTATATTCTTGATAGTGTTGACCAATTATCATCAAACCATGACCTTTTTTTTTTATTTTTATTTAATCTCTTCATATTGTATCACATACAATTTATAAACATTTCACTTATCACAAACACAAAATTTTATGTCATTCTATCTTTTACCATGAATTTTCATTTGATTATTTCTAAGACTTTAATTAATCTTTAAAATCCAAACAAGCAAAATTCATGCATAAACTATATTAAATTCACATATTTGTATATATTCTAAATCATGCATACCAATCTAACCACATGTTAAATTTAACATAAACAAATATAATTACTTTGAAGAACCACATATGAATTTAGAACTTCAAACATATCATATATATTTATATAAATTAAATGTGTACCTTTCACCATGATGAAGAAAGTCCATCTCCTATAAAAGTTACAATCATAATAATCGAAAATCGAACCTAAAGATTGTTGGATCTTTTGTTGGGGGTATGCTGCAAATTATGAACAAGAAGATGATGAACTCGATGATGATGAAGGTTGCACAAATAAATTCCAAAGTGTGTGTATCACACTAAGTTTTAGGTTCGATTCGCCCCCACCAATCTATATATATTGGATGCAAATGGGTTAACCGACGAATCCCCTTCAGGATACTTTGGAATCCTTGAAGTGAATTGCACATTCACATCAAGCATATCGATCAACGGTGTTTTACAGAATAAAGTTTATTCCTTTACTCTCGTGCACTAGAGAAAAGAAGAAATGACTCAGAAATATTTTTCTTATGTAACATGAATTTGTGTTGTTTTGTCTTGTGTTTTCTTCTGTTATTTCTGCCTCTAAAATATCTCTATTTATAGAGATACTCATACCAATTGGTGAAAGAAAACAACTCTTCAACTCATACCAATTGGTGAAACAAAATAACTCTTCAACTCATACCAATTGGTGAAAGATTGCAACTTTTGATAACTTAATAGATGCATTGGTTTGAATTAAAACCAATCATTGCAACCACTTGACCAAGTGATATATTCAATTATTTAATTTTGCTACATTAATATAGCTATTAGAAAAATCCAAATATATTTTGGAAATTTCCCTAACATTATCAACATCACTTCACATCACTTCTAAAAAGGAGGTAGAGCTTAAAAGTTATGTTTGATGTCATGTAGTGTTCGTGTACGGTAATGAATGAAAATGTGTTACACCCTTAAACAGTGGAAAGAATGTCTTAAATTGATGATGTTAATTTTTTCTTTTACTCTCAATGTTTTCAAAAGTCTTCAATAGGTGTTTGAGTTGTTCAATTTAGAGTTAAATACGCGTTTAATTTTAAATACGTATTTAAAGGCTTTTGAAAACATTAGAATTAAAAAAGAAACAAACATGGATGATACCGTGAAACTCATACCGCCTTAACTTAATGTCTGAAGCACCTTTGCGGTCATTCCATTAATAGGGTCGTATAAGGTGAATAGAGTCTTTTTTTCAACTTTTATTATCCGTCATTCAATTTAAAAATTTTATAAAGACAAATCTTGTCCTTTTTATAGGATTTTTTTTTCAAAATTTTTAGTGTATTAATTATTTTGTAATCAAAACATTTCTGTTTTTTTAACCAAATAATATTAATAAATTAAAATTTTTACTACTACCGACATTCTTTAATTTTGGCTGTGTCATATTTCGGGATGGAGGTATATACATCCATATAATAATTGCAGACAACATGTATCTACACGATAAACGTCTAGTCCTAGATATCCTCCAAAGCTCAAGACATTTACAATGTAGCAAACACAAGCTGTTTAACTTCTATAATTTGAATAGTATTATTCTTTCCTCTTTATTTCTTTTTTAAAACTTGTATTTTTTTTTGTTGTTGACGGAATTAGCTTTGTTAATATGCCATTATTTGACATATAGTTTGTAGATGAAAACATATAATAATTAACAAGAAGTACAAAAGGACTCCGTGGCTCTTGGAGGCAATCAACCAAGTTTTAAATAGTTTTTATATTTTCAAAATTTATCCTAAAATATTTTTTTTTATAAAATTTTAATATTTTCATCTTAATTTATCTAAAGACCTTTTCAAATAATCTTTTTTTTTACCCTTTTAATGGCGTACAATGTATTCTCTTTGGAGGAGAGAGATAAAAAAAAAGGAAAAGAATTAAGATACATGTAATATAGATTATATGATATAAAAAGCAATTAAAAAAAAAATACAGTTTGTTTAAAGAATAACAACTTTTGTGTCAAATTTTTAAATGGTTGATTACAATTT
>JBBPBT010000036.1:11296984-11307939 GCA_037974875.1 Cicer bijugum | reverse complement strand
TAAACATAAATCTAAAATATAATATCAATCATAATAATATCAACATCTTTTACTTAAACTATTAAATTAAATAATCCAAGTTCGTTATAAAAAAAAATTAAATTATTGAAACATTTAAAACTAGCACAGTATAATTCATTTTTCTTTTGGTGTTCCTTGTCTGATAAAATTTAAGCTACTAATAGAACTAGATTAATGCACACTAAAACATTATGATTTCCTAAATTCTCGAAAAATATATGCACCATCATAGGATTGTCTTTTTGAAATCAATCTAAATTGTTGTACCACTTCTCATTATAATTAATAAAAAGTATTATCAAATTAGAGTTTATAATAATTAATACATTGGAAAAAGTTGAATTAGCATCATCCATCAATCAATCTTTATGGTCTATAATAATAGTTTGGGTGTTTTCTCAAAAATTCAAAATTACAGCTACGGAGAGACGGTGTTGATATATGCCTACACAAGCTAGTAAAAAAATATAATTTGTTTTGTATTTATATATTAATTTTTAGTAAATTTAAAAAATCTTTTTAAGTGATAAAACAATATCATTTTATTGAATGTTAGTTTTGTTTAAATAATAAATTTTTAGATTAATATTTAATAAAATTATTATTTTCTCACATCAGTTAATTTTTAAATTAAATCTATAATATAAAATGTTTTTCTAAAAGTGAGTGATGTGATAAAATAACATCATTGGTCGATGAAGCTTTATCGAGAAAAAAGAGTTGTTTAGACAATCATGTAGTAGTCGAGTAAAAATGCTATCATGTCATGTACCAGTGTATCTTTCAAATCCATGTATTAAATGCATTTTATTGCTTTATCCACTTTTTTTATTGACATATTTTCTTTATCCACAATATATAATTGTTTAGAACAATCAATACATAAATGAAGTAGTAATTTATTATTTCTCAATAGAAAAATTGATTATATTGCTTTTAAAAATACATTATCCAAGTACTATATAGATCATAAGCACTCTCATGCAATAAGATGCTGCTGTAGTAAATATGGGGCATCTAATTAAATAAAATTTGGCACTTGGCTAAAAAATTAAATATTTGGTAACCTATCAAACTTAAGACCATACATTATTAGCATCTTCCAAACACCGCAAGATTGAAAACTTCATATTAAACCTAATTATTAGGACTTTGTGCTTTATATGTTGTTCTACATAGGGCAAGGTTTTTAATGTATCTACTTTTTTCGTTGAGATAAACTGTGCGAACTTAGATTAGCAATAACCTAATTAGCATAATAAAACAATTCATAAAGTTGGAGCTAACCTTAAAACTTGAAATTTTGCAACCAACGTGATAAGTATGCACTTTTCATAAAGTGGAAAATAAAACAATTTTTGTTTCTCTAATCTCTACCATTCAATTTTAAATGTTACATTATTTTAATTAATTTATGATTATATGTATGTGACACATCCATCAAATCAAATAATTGCCGTTTTCATTGGGTAAGCTATCGAAGTTCTTAATTATTCTTACGCAATAATATTTTATTTTAATTTAATTAATTTCTATAGGAAAGTGGTTGCACTATAGGTTAGAAATGAAAAAGCAAAATATGATTATGACTTACTAACAAAATTTATGCATTGACTTTAAATAATTAATTTGTAAATTATGAATTGTCGTTATTAATATAACCACAAGGCCATTTGCTCCTTTTTTTTATATAGTTTTGGCGTTACTTGTGTAGTAATGTCTTGAAACTTTAGATTCTGTTTCTTATTTACCAGTGAATTATTCTATGAAGAAAAATTGTGTTGATTAATTAAATGCAAAGAAACAACGAATTAGCTATGTATGCATCAATACTCATATAGACATTAAATATAATATTGACACGTCAACATTAATGGTAAAATGAGGCAGTAACAAAAGAGTGTGTCTTTCGTTGTTGACCGTCTTGTAAGAATTAAGATTGGCAAAAGAAAAAGGAAATCACGTTCAACTTTCAACCTGCATATAGTGCAATTTCTTTTATAAACCTACTGCTGCCTTTTCATAACAAACAACTTCTCATAAAAAAAAAACTCAATGAAAGAATGTAACATTTCTTGCATGTACTCTTTTCATGAATGGATATATTTAAATAAATAAAAAACTTAAAAGATGGGTTAAACTAGTTAGATGACATTAATTATGAGATGGAATGAGTAATTTTTTTAAAAGGCCAATTTTTTCACACTCATTCAAAAGTGTTGTAACAATTATACTATTATTTTAGTTGCAAATAGTAAGAACAGTGCCTATAACACCACCTAAGTTTCTTTAAATAAATAGGTTTAATTCGCCTTTTAGTCCTTTATTTTAAAATCAAAACTTCCGGTCCATCTTGTTGGAGTTTTGGTCCCAAACTAAAATTTTAACAAATAAAATTATGATTTTTGGCCTAAAAAAATGGTAATTCATAGTCCCAACTATAAATTTGAAGGAAAAATATAATTTTAACCTAAAAAATAGAAAGTCTAACAAATAATAATAAGTATTATATTATTATAATAATAATTATAACAATAATTTTGTGCATACACTCTTTGATGAAGGATAATAGAATATTCAAGAAACACAACTCTTAATACAAGCCACAAAGACACACATCCCTTTCAAAGCCATATCTCATCCCTTTTATCTAGATTGCATGGACTTGACTTTCTACAATAATAATGTATAGATGATATATGGTGCAAAGGTTGTGAGAACTATTAGATTAAGAGAGAGAAACTTTATCTCTCTAATCATCTATAGAGAATGCAATCTAGATAAAGGGATGAGACAAATGGCATGCACATTTTTTTTCAGCAACATATGCTATGAGACAAATGGCTTGCACATTTTTTTTCAGCAACACATGCAGGTTTCTTACTCACTCCTCCAGCGAATAATAGGAGCAGAAAATTGTAATCGAGTCCAACTTAAATTTTTTTATTTTTATTTCAACGTTCTCAGGAAAATAGGGCTATGGTACTCTAAAGTTAAAAGGGGAGATAAGTAAAGTTTGGTCAACTTAAATACAATCAATATGATTTTGTTGGGCACAAAAATTGTGATAACATGAAAATGTAGGTTTACATGGTAACTTACCCCTCCTAAAAACACATAATAATAATAATAATAATAATAATAATAATTAAATAAACGTACATAAATTATACCTCAGCAGAGTACAAAAACAAAAATGAAGAGTTGAATACCTATCTATGTAGTAATTGAAAGATCTTTCAGCTGTTGCGGATCCACCTCAGATGGCGACCTCGTTAGGGCACACTGTGCAGTAGTTGTTTTGGGGAAAGCAATGACATCCCTGATAGAATTGGCGCCGACCAGAAGCATAACCAATCTGTCCAAACCATAAGCTATGCCTCCTGCATTTGTTAATATATAATAACAATCAACAGCTATTAAACATATTGAAAAATAATCTGTGCGACTGATGTTTCATTGTAGTGTTCCAAAAAATATGCACCAGTTAGATTGCAACTTGACAAATCTCAGATGTTGCTTTTAGTGAAATTGAAATGCTTTTAGTTTAGTGGGAATGAAAAAGTAACATTCTATCATTTTATACTTGTAAATTGGTGTGCCAAATGAGAGAACATTAGAAGAATTAGCGCCACATTATTGTATTTACAGTTTTTTCATCTTCAATAAGATTGCCTGAATACTTCGATCAAATGAGAAAACATTAGCTGGTCTGGTTTGTATTACATGTTTGATGTCACGATACTTCCGTACCACCAGTGTTATCGATGGCTGACCATGGCGGATTTCAATACAAAGCTGCCGTAAAACGCCATTGGCACTGCCATCATTCACAAATTGGCCATAGCGGTAGTAAAAAAATCCGCCACTACAATCTGCCATGGCCAATATTTGACAACACTAGCAAATGATATTGAGAGTGTGTTTGGAAGCAATAATAGAAAATTTTTGTGTATTTGATTTTTCTTTTAAAAAACAGCTTTCTGTTTTTAAAAGTTTACAGAGAACAAAATTTGTTCTTTCTTTTTTTTTTTAAACAGAAAACTGTTTTTGAAAAGCTAATCAAACATGTATTAAAAAGAGAAAAGCAACATAGCAATTCAAATGCTTCAATGGAGTTCCTACATTAATAAAATTATTGTTTGGATAAGCCATTTCAATTCTTCATTCTTAAACTTTGTTGGGATTTTTAATAATTTTTAAAAGTTAAAGGGTAAAACTATCAATATATAATTAAAAGTGGTTCAAATAGAGAACTTTAAAGTTGTGGAAATTTGTTACTATATAAAATTTAAGGACCTATTTGGAAATTTCAAATAACATAGGGACCGATCTGCAGCTTTTGCAAAATTTCAAAAAAAATAATAGGTGCAAATTTAAAAATATACATACCATGTGGTGGAGCCCCCATGTCAAGTGCTTCAAGAAGATAGCCAAACTTTGCTTCAGCCTGAGAAGAAATTATAATGCATAATTCAAATCCGTCAAAGCCATCCGTCCCATCAAAAGCATTACCAATATAATCATTCTGCCTTATTTTCAAAATAGAAGAACCGGTAAAATCGAGTGTGGCAGATCACATAAGAAAAATAAGTCAAAAGTGCACTTCACATAAACATACTTGTCAGAAAATGAAATATATAGATATAGATATACAAGTAAACTTATGGCAACAGTGCAAGCCAAGTAAACTTATATCAAACAACTTTTGGTTTAAATTTCTCCGGCCAACAACGACTCATTTAATAAGTATAATAAGATGGAAACAAAATGAAAAAGATAACTAAGACTAGCCTGCTCCATTGAGATGCCTACAGTCTCCAAAACCTTTTGTTGTATGTCACGTTTGTAAATTCTCAAACTCCCGCCGCCAATCTAACAGAAACATATAACTTTTTGAGTTATTTATATCGACATCAGTTTATACCCCCGCCAGGCTCACAGCTTAAAGAGAGAGAAAAGTAATAAAAAGATATATCTCAATTACCTCTACCCCATTGTAAACCATGTCATAAGCCAATGCACGAGCAGATGCAAGATCATTCATGTCTTCAGGATTTGGTGCAGTGAAAGGATGATGAAGAGCCTGCAGTAGCCATAATTACGAATAATGAAACTACAATTTTGAAACTAGACATGTTATTATATACTGAGAAACAACTTTTTGAATGTTATTAAAAGCAAAACCGACCTCAAGCCTTTGCTCTAAATCATTCCATTCAAACATTGGAAAGTCAGTAATCCACAAAATTGAATGTCGGCCCTAAATCTCAAACAAAAATAACCCGATAATATAAGTGAAATGAATAATGGAGAAAGATAACATTTTTTTCCTCTAGAAAGAAGATAACAACTTACATGGTCGATCAAACCTAATTCGTGTGCAACATAAACTCTAAGACGATCTAGAGTTTTATTCACAGATGCATGATGACCAACTGCAAATAAAATCAGATCACTCGGTCCTGCAGAGCATCGCCTCAACAAATCCTCTTTAGCTGCAGGGTCCATACTTGATACCAAAGCAGAAATTCCCTCAATATCCCCTAAAATCAAAGGTTTACACAATAAACAATGGAATACAACAAACATAAAGCATGTCTCTCAATATCATAATAAAAAACATTGATAGCAAATTCATCATTTACCATTCTCCATGATCTTGAGAAAAGGTAAACCCTTTGCACCAGATTTGAGTGCTTCGTTGTAAATATCACCTTTCTTAAGAGCTGAATTTGAGTACTTTTTTGCACCAGAAGGTACACACAACACTTTAATAACTCCCCCACTCTCCAAGGAATCGGAGAAAACCTTGAAGGAAGATCCTGAGAAAATGTCAGATACCTGTGGCCATTGAAAGTTATATCTTAGCACGATGAAACAAATTTTTGGTGATTTTCAAGTTTCAACACAGCACTACATCAAGCTCTATCGAATGAAGAAAAAAAAAATGTGAACAGAAAAGAGGATTGTAGAAACTATCATTCACTAGACACTACAAAAGAACTATGGAGAAGGTGAAAAAAAATATCATTACATCTTTTAATTCAAGATCGAATCTGGTATCTGGCCGGTCCGAACCATATCTATTCATTGCTTCGGCATATGTAAGCCTAGGGAAAGGGTTTGGTAATTCCACGCCCTTAATTTCAAGAAAAACCTGCAATAAACATTTCAAATTTTTACACCGTGTAATGAGCATATATTCTAATCTAGTAGATGAACAGCCTCATCAAACAAAACAGCCATAAAATATTTGTTCCCCTCAAACAATCTCCAACTTCAAAATAGCCATAACATAGATTATTCAATTGTTATAGTTTTCTTTATCAAACAGATTTTCCAGCATTAACACCTTCCCATTTCAACATTTGTCTCTTCCAAATATAAGCGAGACTGCAAAAGTTTGAAATGTTTCATTAAAAAAGGAAGCCTAGGTTTATGAATTGATATCGGTGTTGTCAATCACGGATCGTGGAAAATAGCAGTTTGTTCAAATTCCCACACTATAGTGCTGCAATAGCCTCTATTTGACAACATTTTGCACAAAATAGCATATGGCAAAACAATAGCAACTTGTTTAAATGCTGCTATAACCGCTAGTTGACAACACTGATTGATACTGCCTCCCAACCACCTATATCTTCTTTCAAATTTCTGAATAGGATTAAATGTGTCCTGTAATAAAATTGGTATCATGGAGTGTGTGTTCCTCTAAAATGTGTTTCTTTAGTTCTCCTCCATTCTCAACTATGAACCACACATACTCCAAAATAAAAGTCCTAGAATCTGTTTCTTTAGTTATCCTTCATAATTTATCAACCAATATCAATTACCTGCTTCTAAATCTTTAATGGTACTGTTTGAGATTTCAAGTCACCAAAGGAAGTTCTCATTTGTTAATATCTTATCTCTCTCTTTTTCATTTTTTTTCCCTTTTTCCTGGGTAAGGTCTATGTTTCCTCAGGTTCATGTTTTTCTCTTTTTTATCTAATCTACTTTTAGCTTTATAAACTAAAAACATATTACTTCAAAATTATGTAAAAAAAATATATAAATGCATTTTTTAAACCTGTTAGAAAAGTCTAATTATAGATAGTATGAACTAACCTTTCTGATCAACTCTTCATTAAGCGCTAACATATCCTCTAAAGGCGTAAAAGCCATTTCCATATCAAGTTGGGTGAATTCTGGTTGTCTATCAGCTCTTAAATCTTCATCTCGAAAACATCTGGTAAAAAGTAAATTGAATTTTATCGCAAAAAAAAAAAAAAGACGGTCACATGCATCATAATTATTTTAATTGTAATTTTGGTTTAGCTAATAAAAACAAGCATTTTGTATTCTTAGTTTATGTAAATCACACAAACCAAACGATTTTTTTATAGGGAAAATGTAAAAGTTATAGAAATCCTCCGTAACATAAGCTAAGATACATAGACTCAAATAAAAATAGCATTTTACCTTGCTACTTGATAATATTTATCAAAACCAGCAACCATTAGCATTTGTTTAAATAGCTGAGGACTTTGTGGCAAGGCATAGAATGTTCCTGGCTTCATAATTCATGTGACAGTGAATCATCAAAACATAAGCTACATATCTCACAAAAAATAGATAAAAATATCCATATTGCTTTTCATCTTAGCAACTCTCTGCTCATCAAATTAAAGTTATTCGGTGGCATAATTCAGACAACTCGCTTTTGGGAAATTAATAGTATGATGCTTTGTGGGGTATAAGGCAAAGGATCAATGTGTCTATTGAGGGGCATGTACAAAGCAAATCTGCAAAAGCTCTAGATTAATGCTATTGAGGTATATATCTTTTTGAAGCTGGGATCATAAATCCTATCAATTCCTACTTCAACTTTGCAATATCGTATTGACCAGTTGAAAGAACAATTAATTGATCTGATAATGCAAAAGATAAATCTAAGTTGCCCGGCTGAACTTTTGAAAAGACTATTATTTTTAAAGTCTGTTGGGCTGTCTTATTTACTCTATTGTAAATTGTAATTAAAATCCATACTAAACAAAGAGAAAGAAAGACTAACTAAAAATGTTAAAGAAATATGATGCAAGGTTATTAGTAATAAGGAGGAAGCCAATTCATTCATATTTAACACAAATCAATGGTTTGATATACATAAAGAAAGTTAAATATCAAAGTTGTTAAGCTGCAATCTTGAGTAACAAAAGCTGAAATAACGATCTCATGCAATAGATCAACAAATCTAAATACCTGGATTCTTGATGGAACTAAATAATCCCGGGCACCTTCTGGTGTGGATCTTGACAGTATTGGAGTTTCAATCTACCTTATGAACAAAAAAGGTAAAGATCAACACAAGATACCACATGCCAACCACCTAAGTCCGGTGTGCAAGAGACTCAATAACTCAAATGATGAACCTAATGGATAGTACCTCCACAAAACCATGTACGTCTTCTAGATATCTTCGTATGAGTTTAACCACTTTATGCCGCAGCAATATGTTAAAATTCATTTGCTGCCTCCTTAGATCAAGACATCGATACCTGCAAATAAGTAATTGTAAGCAATAAACCTCCCATACACTTACATAATACAAATAAGAAAAGGTATTATGAAAAATTGTGATAGTCGGAAATAACTTTAAAATAGGAAAAATCCAATAAAACAAAAAAATAGTGAGATTCTATCATTCTGACCTCTATGAGAAACCAACCAACATAATAAATATAAATAAACAATTACAAATACCATGCAACTCTTGATGGATACTACCTCAAACGGATTTCCTCTTTAAGAGAATCTTTTGCATCATCTGCAGTAGTAACTAAGAATGGTAGCTTTGAATTCACAGAATTTAACACTTGAACCTTATATGCAGCAACCTGGAACACAGGGATACATATGAAGTTTTGGTAGACAAGAAGAAAAAGGTAAACAAATCAAACATTTAAAACTACAAAATTCATATCATCCGGGTCAAGACACCAATCAATCAAGTACAAGGCATATTTCTTCATAGACAACAAAATTAAAACATTGGAGATCAGACAACCAAATTGTTGTGAATCCAATAGCAAAACAAAATTATTAATGATAATGATGTATATACTATATACCTCAATTAAGCCAGTTTTCATCTTCTTGTTGATTGACTCATTTGGACGAGACCTGACAACGCCTTCAATGGCAACCACATACTCCAGTCTAAGGTCATTGATCGCAGAATGTGCAACTGGAAATTCATCCGGAAGGGTTGTAACCTGAATTTCAAACTTAATTAGAATACACACGGCTTTCAATTATAAACAACACCAATAGTAAAGTAGTATTTAAAACAAGCTGAATTTCAACCACAGTGTTCAGTAATGCATGACAAAAATGGAAATGAATGATAACAGACTCTTTACTTTGTGAAAACATTTCTTGTTACATTTTCTAAAATGTGTTCATTTTACCTTGATGATAGGCTCTTGAAGTAAATTGTTCAGGAAATATTTTCACAGACTAAACGGCCCCTAATGTAACAAACAATAGTGGTAAGCATGCACAGCATAAAGCACAAAAGCATATAAGCAACAATAATATACAAGCTCATATAACAAAAAATCATAATCGGTAAATACAAATTAAAAAAAAAAAAAATCGTCTTTAAGATTAAATAAGAAACAATTTGCAATGTAGGTACCTGAACAATCCCAGTATGGTCTCTAAGATTAAGAAAAGTGAGACCACCATGAACCCTATGAAGTGCAACCCAGCCACAAAGCTGAACCCTTTTACCAACATCATTTAAACACAATTCACCACAAAAATCAGTCCTAGTAACCCATTGAAGTGATTCATTACTAAGGGGTTTAGCATTGGATGTGAGTGTTTCAGAAGCAGAAGGAAGTGGTAGAATTGAAGCAGAAACAGAAGAAAAGGTTCTTGTTCTGATTATGGTTCTAGAAAGTAGAATTGGAATGCTGTTGGAAACCCTAGAGAGAAAGAAAAATGATGGTTTTGTACGAAAAGTCATCAAAGGCAATGCTTTAAGGAATAGAGACATTTTTGTATCCAATCAGTGAAAAACTAACAATACTATATAACGAAAGATTCAAGCTTGATGATGTTGAGAAAACAGGTTGAAAAATGAAGAATTTAAAATTTGAAAATTGGGAATTTTTAGAATAGAGATGAAATTGGTGAAAAACCCTTACGGGTTATTGAACTTGAAGATAATGGATCAATTGAATGATTCTTTTTGCTCTGTGTTTCGGTTCGACCGGGAAGTCGGATTTTGAACCGGATAAACCAGGTGAAACCCGGCGAAGGCCGGTTTAAACAATCCGGTCCAGGTCAATGCTAAACGACGTTGTTTGAGTGCATGATGATGACTATTGGGCTTTTCTTTGTGACTCTCAAGAATATTTGTGGGCCTAGTTGACATCTTATAATGGATCTATGGTGTCTTGATGTAATTGGATTGGAACCCCAAGTTGGAGGAACTTTTCTCATATTCCAAATTTACTTTCAAAATATACACTAAAAAAATATATATGGATTTTATTACTTCTGAATAAAAATATTTATTTTTTGTTTGGATGTATATTTTTGAAATCGTGTTTGTCTGTTTTAGAATTGTAAGGTGGATAAAGTTGTTCTATTCGAAACAAGTTTTTGAGTCTTTCCTTAGATAAACTTTTAATTAGAAAATTTAGCCGCATATAATTGAAAATAGCATATGTAGTACATAGGGCACATTTGTGACTTAAATAATGACAATTAACTGTAAATATGGCTGTCGAAGTATGAGCCTAACATAAAAATTTGGTTAAGAAAACATAATGGATCCATATTTATTGTGATTTGTGAACATAACCAAAATCGTGTTCATGGATAGCATATTTCATCTTCGAAGCCTCTTATATGGTTGTTTTTTTTTTTTTTTTTTTTTT
>JBBPBT010000036.1:11224678-11293483 GCA_037974875.1 Cicer bijugum | reverse complement strand
CGTTAAAAAAAAAAAAAAATTCACTAACAATCACCACATTGTTTTCTAAGTCAAAAATATCAATACTCAATATTTATACGTTTCTTTGGATTTATTAGTTAAAAGTTTCACATTGTCTTTTATGGTAAATAAGACAGAAGTTAAAACTATATATTTTAAATTTAATTTCTTATTACAAAATGCATTAATAAAAAACTCTTTAAGTTTTTATATCTACTTCTTTATATCTTATAATCTTCTCTTATAATTTGAAATGTAAATTAAATATTTGTTTTGAAGATTATAGTTGTATTGAGGATAATAAGGGTGTTTAAGAGAAACTTATGTGTAGTTATCAATGTGGTACTAATACTATGAGACTCTCCCGAGTAATAAATTAGTGTTTTGTTTAATCTTTAATATTTTCTCTATTAGATAATATTATGATATATTAGTAGCAAGGGTATTTTAGAATTTTTCATTCATTTGTATATATAGTTATTGTAATTTTATCTCCCTAAGTTTTGGTTCTTTTGTTTACCAAATTTCACTTTATACCGTACTTTGGTTGGCAGTTTGGTGCATCTTACGATTACTAGACCTGATATTTCTTATGTTGTCAGTCATTTTGTTGTTTCTCCTACTACGATAAATTGGATAGTTGTTCTTCATATTCAAGAGCCTTTTTCTTTTCTTTGTCGTTCTCATTGGAGTTACATGCTTATTTTAATGTTGATTAGGTTGATGACACCAGATATCGTAAATGCACCACAAGATTATGTAACCTTCTCGAATACTCTCTTATTTCTTGGAATAGTAAGAAACAAGATATTATCTATTGCTCTTCTACAAAAGCTGAGTATTGTGTTATGACATTAATTGCTGCTGAAATAATTTAGTTGAGTTGACTTTTGTTTGAGCCAACTCAAATGCACATGATAACAAGAGTGCGATTCAAATTGCTCATAACTCGATATTTCATGAATGCATCAAACACATTGAGATTGATTGACATCTTACTCGTCATCATCTTTAGCATGGAACCATTACTCTATCGTTTGTATCATCTTCCTTACAAATTGTTAGTTTGTTTACAAAGATGCATTCGATTAAACATTTTCATTTTTTGGCTGACAAACTCTCGATATTCCATGTTAATATATCATGGGTTTGAAGAGATATGTTAGATAATATAACTATATATTTGTAGTGAGAGTATTTTAGACCTTTTAATTCTCTTGTATATATAGTTATTGTAACTCTATCATCATAAAATTTTGGTTTATTTGTTTATGAAATTTTAATCAGTTCATTCTCGTCTTCCTCTTCCTTCATTTTATCATCGTGTTTATTTATCATCGATAACATTCTCCACTGTTATTAATTATAAAATTTGACCTAAGTCCAAAATGATTGTAATAATAAGTCTCATAGAGTTCGAACAAGAGACATTAATAAAATTTAACCTAACATCCATGAAGCTAACACATCAACAAGCTTTTCATTTGGGGACCATATAATATAAAAAAGGTATTTCGTCTCGTGAACCTCTTGCAAGAGAAGCAATTACTAATTCAACAAACCGTCCACGAGGGAAAGTATAAAGTGTCGTTATTTTGTATGTGGCATTTTATTTATGCTAAATGCTATAACAATTAAATAGCTGGAGATATGGTTTTCTATCACAATTAATTTGTCGCATTATCACTTGGTACCTACTTAGTTTCAAGTCTTTTCGTTTGTTTCACGGGATTCCAAAAAATTTACAACCTTGTTATCTGATGTCGTACTCATCACTATTTATTGAATATTGATCATGGAATTTGTCTCGTTGGAGATGTTACGGCTAACAATGTGGTTTAATTTTTTAGAGACATACATTCAATTTTTGAGGTCACGATTTATGATCGATCATATATCCATTTATTTAAAACTTGTATCTTATTGAGTTAGTTAAATATGTTTACGTGCAATCAATAGTAAGTTTGTACTGTATTAGAATTTGACCCCTCACAAATAATCTTTCATATTATAATCATTTATGATTAATTATATATATACACATAATATTAATCATTTATTTGATCATCAATAATTAATTTTTATTAATTTTAAAAATTGTTTAAAAATTACAATTTATGCTATCGAAAATATTACTCGATTGAATTGACAAACTAAATTGTTACGTTTTGCGGCACTGCTCAAATTGTGCAACAAACTAATATCAGTCACGAAGTTACTAGGATAAAACAACTCATATTTATTGTATTGAAGTTCTATTGCACCGTATAAAATTGTTCAAGAATTACCTCTACAATATGGTAGTTAAAGTCATTCTCAATATGATGATTAAAGTCACTCGCAATATGGTACTATTACTGCTCATAAATCAAAACCGCTCTAAAAGACTACGGTACAAAAATCGCACTCCAAAAATCGACGGGACAACTCATAACAACCGTTCTAAAAATCGAATTGACTACGGTACAAAATCACTCTAAATGATCAAATGGACTATAGTACAAAATCGTTCTAAAAGATTGAAGAGACAAAAAAAAAAAAAGAGAAGTGACTAAAAAATAAGTCGACCATAATAGAGAAAAAAAATAGAAAAAGTTGATAAATACATCAAACTTTGACCGTAACTGAATCTCACACGCTCATAATGTTGTATTTTCTTACAATTATAATTAAACATGTGAACCACAATATGAATGATATTAGGACATATAAGTGGCCCAATTAATTTTAAACTTAATTTTAATATTACCTTAAAATTTAGATCGAAGAATACAAAAATATACAAATTTTTAGCGATATTGAAATATCGTTCAAAATCTTGGCAAGGGGTTTGGTCCATGAAATACACCATTTGTTAGCTTTATTGAAAGATGTAACTAACTACTCACAAGTTATGATTTATAGCGTATTGTTTTTGATTAGGACTACCATATACTTAATTTCTCATTCTCATGAGACAAAAATTAAGTTATGACAACAGGTCCCACGTCTCATTCATATCTTGTTTAATATTGGGTTTAAATGAGGGATAAAATAATGAGGCTGTGCAAACATCATAATTGAATTGAAAAGGGAAATATTCGTGCATGACTAACATGATCAGGAAGATCAATCATGGACATATCCAATTATTTAATAAAAAAAATAGTGGAAATCCAATCGATAAAAATCGTCGTGGACCCTCCAAATCATGTCCATTGCTTATGGAATAATGTTATCCCCTGAAATTTCGATAACGATAATGATCATGTATATGGTTGCAATTTCCATCTTATTTGTATCAATTACTTGCAAGCAAAATTCATTGTTACAAATATACGTGCTTATTGCAGTGTTATAGTTGGTTAATAATCAACATTCAACTTTTGGAGAAGGATTCAAATGCGTCCTAAATAAAAACTAGAGTAAAAGTTAGTCCAAAATATTTATTTCATACCCATCCTTTCCGTTAATTATGTATCGAGGGTGTATTTGTATAGATTCTGACGATCAAATAATAATTTATTCGATAATTAAAAAAAAAATAGCTTAAAATTTTAGTGTATTTTAATGATATGAACGATTTTTTTACGATGATTCTTTTTAAAGTTATTATAGTTTATTATGATCTTGAGAAGGAGGGATATAAGACACATAATTGTCATATATGTGGCTTAGAGTGAATATGTATGTAAGCGATTATGTTTGTCATTTATTAGAAAATGATAAATAAATTTTTTTAATTAATATATTTTTAATATTAAGATTATTATAAATTTATAACACATAAATTAAATTTTAAAAATTTATCAATGTCTTCAAAATCTTTGCAATTTTTTATTTCCCCAAATTAAAAGGATTTTGGATTTGTCAAATAAATCCCTCAAAATCTTGCTTTTTCAAAACTCTCTATTTTTTCCACTTTATCCTTCCTACTTGTAAGGTTCTCTTATCTCCTCCTACAGTCCCAAACACACCTTTAGTGAATACCATCACCAGCCAAAATGAAGCTAGGTGAATGGCAAAAGTACTATGATGGAGTTTATATGCAATTTTACAGAAGCTCAAAGTTGTAAAACTCTATAATAACTTATAGAATTATTATAAAATCAAAAATAATATCGAAGACTATCGATCAGATTACCACCATTTATTATACACTAAACTTAATTAATAGTAAAAATAACATAGCTCGCCTTATAAATTAATTTTGTAAAAATAATTAAATACAATACATAAATTTAAAATCTATTGGTTATTAACTAGTTTTATAATCGAAAAAGACCTGAATATCCATATGAAAATATTTGTCCTCTGTCCCCGTACCCTATACAGCTATACTAAAGAATTATATTTCTCCTCCACTATAAAAAATATATAGTTTATGAAAACTTCCGAACTAAATTAAGTTTATAGTTTTTCAGTAGCAAAATGTTATTAATTAACTAGAATCTTGTAAGTGTTTATAAAAAAATTAAATACATTTTTTAATAAAATAAAAATATGCATCAAACATAAGCTAATTCCTAACTTACAGGAAAAGCTAATGTTTAAAAAATTCATAATTATGTATTACAAGATTCTTTAATATATATTTTCCATCAATTATTTGAAAAAGTTATCTAAACTTATTCTTAGGTGCAATTAGTTATTGAATTATTATCCTTGTCACCAACCACATGAAGACGACGGAATTAAGCTATGGTCGATACCTAGTCTCTTTTGTAACAAACCAAGTCACAGAATCATATATAATTGATTGACAAATTATGAAACAGAACAGAATATGAGTTCTTGTTTTAACTTTAGTGAAAATCATAAAAAAAAAACACTTAAAAGAATGGAATTCAAGAAAACAAAACAAGTACTTTTATGGTTCTTGATAACAATCGTTCTGCCTAATAAAATTTGTTAATAAAATAAAAATAAAAGTTCTCCATTGAAAAACTAACCTTAAAAATATTCAAATGAAATATATTATTATATTGAATATTATTATTATTGAAGTTCTTTAATTTAATTTCAAATAACCATTTAATCATTTATTTATTTATTTTACTCTCATTTCAGTATTTTATGTTTTTAAATAACTGTGATGTTACTTTTTAAGTGGGTTTTCATTAAACCAATGTTAAAAGTTGTCACTTACATTTTCTTCTCTTTCACAACTCCAAAACATTTGTTTGTTGTGTCACGGCTCCCCCTATAATTTTTTAATTTCTTTTATATATATAATAACTAACTATATATATATATAATAATTAATTATATATTATTAAAGTGATAAATTATTAAAATATTCTTAAACTATATGTTTTGAGTAATTTTCGTCTCTCTCTTCTCCATTTATGTACCTATTTTTATATTTGTTTTCTTTCTTTTAGAATTTATACTAATAAAATTAATAAAACAAATTTGTATATACATAAACTATTAACAAGTTTTTTCATGTTAATAATCATTGATATATGATATAGTGTGATACTATTTTTTAATTATAAATTGTTTTAATTAATATGTGTATTTTTTTAGAAGTGACGCGATATTTAAACATAAAAAAATTGATGTATTTTTTAAAGAAGAATATTTTTGACAAAGATGAAAATTATAAAATTGATATATTTTATTTGATTGAATTGTGTTATTTGTGAAAATTATGTGACTTGTGAAAATTGTGACTTGTGAAAATTCAAATTCAAATTTTTTTCAACTTGTCTACTATGTAAGAATTGTGTGATACTTTAAAAAAATTATATGACTTTTAAAAATTTCAATTACAATATTTCAGTTAATATTTGTCGCTCTCCGGCTCCCCCAAATATTTTGTGCAAGATCCGCCACTACTCATCCATGAAATTTATGTTCACATTTCCAAAACTTGAAATACACAACCTCCTCATATTTAAATGGGTCAAATTCATAGTCTTAGCTGCAACTACGGTTCCTTCGTTTTTAAAGGAATTCGTGAGGTATCAAATTATGCTTATGGTCTAAAACTTGTGATGTACACAAATGACAAAATGGGGTCTGAATAGAGGAAGAAAATTTTGGAGTTGTAGGAATTTTTCAAGCTTGATTCTGATAGTATGGGTTTACGATT
Organism: Cicer bijugum; assembly: GCA_037974875.1. NCBI lineage: Eukaryota > Viridiplantae > Streptophyta > Magnoliopsida > Fabales > Fabaceae > Cicer > Cicer bijugum. The sequence goes on along the minus strand of JBBPBT010000036.1, from coordinate 11,287,404 downwards.
ATCTTTCATAATCACTAAACATTAAAATCAATAAACACATTACCTTTCTTCTCATGCCAATGTGGATTTACGATTTTTTTCAAGTTTGATTTCGATAGTGTGTTATTTCGATTTTTTTCAAGTTTAATTATTTAAAAGTATAAAAGACTAAAATGAAAAATTAAATAAATGACTAAATTGTCATCTGAAATTAATTAAAGGAACACAAGAGCATTTATGTCTTATTATTATTATTTATATTTTTTTTGTGACAAAAAATTCTTTAAATATAAGTATTTAAAAAAAAAAGATACATTTATGATTTCTTTTCTAAACTTTTTGTTTACAGATAAATTTTTCTTTTATGAATACTATAATCCTGTTTTAGAAGAAAAAAAAAGTTCAAATTGAATATATTTATATATAAAGTTTAATTTTGTAGTATTCATATAGAAAATATATACATTTATTGCAATAAAAAGAGAGAAATACGCACATTTTAACTTACCGCCACATTCCTTTAGAAAAAACTTACCGCCAAGCACTATAAAAAATAACTTATTACCATAAATTATTATTATTTTTATATAAATTTATAAGAAGAATTGAGTTATAGATTTATTCACACATGTCCTTATATGAAAAGGAGGAGTTATCTAGAACTAACTTTATATTTGCAATTTACTACTATACATTAGTTGTTAATCTTTTGCAACAACTGAAATGATACTAAAACATACTACATTCGAAATTAAATATAAGATCATTTTATTAATGTATAAGAATTAATAAAATAAAATTTTCAGTTATATATTTAAAATTATTGTTCAATTATTAAAATAGATAAGTAAATGATATATTAATTTATTCATTTAATTAGAGATATTTTTATAAAAAAAAAGTAAATAATCATCTTATAATTGGGAAATGGTTTTATAAAAAGAGAAAAAAAAAGTTTTACTTACATATTGAAATAGAAGTAGTAATATTATATATTAACGTCCTAAAAGAGACGAATTTACACGCCAAAAAATACCAAACAACTTTGATGAATATGAGCAACTTTGGTTAAGATTGTTGTCGACAATCAATCACAAACGTTTCAATTTCAAAGCAAGGAAAAAAACACTTTTGGTGGGTTCCCAACAACATAACAAACTTTTGTATGAAAAAACAATAAAACAAACTGCCAAATTGGACACAAGTTAAAACAATTTAAAATCAAATTAAAGCAAAGTTAAGACAATTGCAACAATAAAAATAAGTTTAGAAAATCTATTCACTCTAACACTTTACTTTAAATATTCACCTCTTTTTTAATTAAAATTCACGTAAGTTCACTTATTTTAGAAACGTGTTCCACACAATATTATGGTGTGGTGAAGATGATTATTTTCAAAATAACAAAATGAGTGTTAGAAAGAAAAGAAATAAAATATTGTTAACAATTATTTAGAGGGAATGTGATAAAAAAGAGTATAGTTTTTATTTTTATTTTTTATTTTTTATTTTTAAATATAGATTCTTGGATATTTTGAAATTTTGTTGGGTCCCAATTACCATACAGGTACTCTGAAACTAAAATAAATTAAAAATTAAAATAAATAAGACAAAAATACACTTATGCACGTTAACGTTTTAAAAAGGATAACAAATTAAAGAATTTCATATGTAATTTAATAGAATTTAAATTTTAATATTAAAATTCATGTAGATTTATCTTGTTCATGGAAAATCTATTTTCAAAATAGTGGATCCTATATTAATTTCACCAAAGACCCTCGTAAAAAATTTAAAAAAATAGAAATTTTATAGTATAGAATAAATTTTTAATTTTTAATAAAATAAAATAAAACACAACTTTCAATATTTTGAATTAAATATTTTAATATTTGGTGCTTAAGAAACACTCTAAGTACATTTTTGTTGGCAATATTGTTATATTTGCCATTAAAAATGTTGAATAAAGAGTGCTAGAATCAGCGTTGTTAATCATCTTCATAAAATAAGTAGTAACACAATAGCGGCTCTTAGGCCTCCCAAAAAGGAATAAAAAATAAAAAAGAAAATCGATTCCACTCAAACCTAAAAATATTCACCTTATCTTAATTTCTTTAAAGCGCCAATAACCGCAACAAATTAAAAACTTACTCAAACGCCTTTAACCTCACACAATACATACATTATATTTCAACATGTACACAATTTTTAATTGTGACTAGTTTTTTTTTTTTTTTTTTTATATCTACACCCTCCATTCTATCACATAATGTCCCGTGAACCCATGCCTTTGTTTGTTTCTTGCTAACAAACAAATCAAAAGTGCAAAACCAAAATTTACATTGAGGAATGGCGATTCACGTTTTACATGTTCACACACTAACTAATAACAATTTTGCCTCACACATTAATAAAACCTACTATTCTTTAATCGAACCATTCATTCTGAGATTGAAAAAAAAAAAAAAAGTAATCAAATCCAACGGTCATAAATTTACGGCATTCCTTTGTTAGCGTAACTATTAACGAGTGCCAAAGCATTACTCGTGAACTTCTTCACTCTGGTGACACGATCGTATACATCCGATTTCATCGGACAGTCCGGTACATCCTGAAATCCGTCCGTACACGTTTCTTCATCAGTAAGCGCCGCGCTCATCCACGTCTGCACGTTACTCATCTGAAAGAGGAACGAGTCAGTTCCAGAGCCGGCGGCTCCTAACTGACGCATCTGTTTAAGCGAGCCGCGGATTTCGCCGACGGCGTCGTCGAGGTTTGAGAAACAGTCGTGGAGAGCGAGAACGGCGCGTGAGGATGCGCCGTAATCGGCTTCGTGCGTGAGGTTGGAGAGGTAGGAAGCGATGCGGTGGACTTTGGAGAGGCTAACGGATATGGCGACGCGAGCGAGTTGGCCGGGATTTTGTTGAACTGCATTGGCGTAGCGAGAGAGGGAAGTGTAGCATATGTCAGGGTATAGTGTTGTATTGCAACTTGAGCGGATGAATTCGGTGTCGTCGTTGTCGTTGTTGGCGGTGGTCAGAGGTTGTTCTCCGGTGGCGGATGTAGGGTGGAGATAGGAGAATGTGGATGCGAAAAAGAGAATGGTTATTAGGAGGAGATGATGGGTTCTCATTGTTAACGGCGTTCTAATAATTCTGTTTGTTTTGATGAGAGTGTTTATTGGGTTTCCGATTGTGAGAGATTCAGAAAACAGAGAGGGTTTTGTAGACAAATAATTCTGTGAAATTACTTCATGCTCACTATCTTTAACTGTAATAACCATAATGCCATCCGATCATTTTTTTTTATACAACGCCATCAATTTTTTTTGTTTTCATAAAAAAAAGATCAAATCCTTTTATATAATTTATTAAATGTAATCAGCGATTTTTGTAATGATAATTCGTACCTTTCAAATTTTGATTTTATTGAATGAAAAAAAAATTGCATGCAGTTATGAATGATTTCATTTCATTGACTTTTGTTCATTTTAAATAACTTCAATCACGGTTTTTTGGGTACAAAAGTTTTTTATTTTTTTAAATAACTCTTTTTATGATTTATGCATAGATAAAAAAGGTGTTTGAATGACCATAACTATAACAATTGAAAATTGTTAGATTTAAAAGAAAAAAAAAATAAATTTAACCGTTTTTGTACTTGCTGTAAAAAATACAAATCATTTCGAAAGAAAATGTGCGATATATGATATTACAATATATGATAGCATCAATAAAATTTAAATCATAGCATCAATAAAATTGCGATATATGATATTGGAAATGTTGGGAAAAATAGCAAGTTAAAAAGAATTAAGACACAATCACAACACAAGAATATAACATCGAAACTCCAAAACCGAAGAAAAAACCACGGCCGCTGCCTAAACCGACAACCAGAGAATTAACAATGTGAAAATTTGTAACAACACATAGACTTCTCTCACTCACACCCAACACCCTAGTACAACCATACTCTTACAAAGTAAATATTTAAACTAAATCAGATACAAGCTTAAAGTGTTATTGCTGACTGGTGTCTGGTGCTGGTGCATTTGAAAACAAAAGACCAAAATCCAATATATAGCCTTGACTTTCTCCTTATTCTCCCACACTAAAGGATGTAAGACTTGCAATCAACCCAAACAAGAACAAGGAATCAATTCAAATTCAAACACGCTTGTTTGCGTATAAAATATTGAAATCATTATTATTACTATTTCGTTGTGGTTTTTGGTGGTAAAATAGATTTGTTGAAATCAGTTGCACACCACTCTTTAATGTTTGAAAGAACTCTATTAATTCATGTTGAGGTTAGGATGGTAATGTTTGATTTGCAAAAGAGTCTTATTAAAAGAGCTATGGTACGAACGGATGTATGTGGATGACAAGAAAGTAAGAAAGTTGTATTGTAATGGACAAGATTCAAGAGATTTCTTGGTTAGGAAAGCATGCAAAATCTATGTAAACTTCGTTAATAAACAATGATATATAAAGTGGCCAGGAGTTTCAATGCATTTTCAATTTCATCTTCTAATCTTTTGGTAATACGAACAGATGTAATATGTTGGCATGATTTTTTTTTTATTACGAAAATTTTAATTTTAAGCATGAAGCCCCTATAATGATTAAGGTAGTGAAGACAAATAAAGTGGATATTAAGCAATATATTGTTCGTAGACATAAGATGCTTTAAGTTCATTTTAAAATATTTTTATGTTCATATGTAAGTCGCAATTTCGCAATTAATTAATAAAGTTAGTTGTTTACTAAATTTACTTATCTATGGTGAAGGCATAATTAAAAAAAAAAAAAAAGGATGATTCCGTTTAGGTCCAAAAACGAAAAGAAACAAAGTGGTAGGCATGTGTAAGTAATAATAATAGCCAAAGGAGAAGGGCACTCCTTGGCGTGTGTACGCAACTTTTTTAATAATAATAATAATAATAATAATTAATAAAAATAAATAATTAAAAATAAGAGTAAAATATAAAATTAATTTATTATGCCACATCACACATTCACGCCAACACTTTATAGTTAAACATATTAAAATATAAAATTCTATTTGAATATTAGGGATAATGATAATTTAGACAACAATTAGTGGAAGTGAGGAAAGTAAAAGAGACGTTCCTTTTTTTAAATTAAAATAACCATAATGTTTTAAAACACAAAATTTGTAGCTTTTTTAAATAACATTTTGTGTCTGATTCAGCAATATTTTTAGCCGATATTCTAAACAATGAAAGAGACAGCAATATTATTTTTCTGGCATTAAAAAGAGACAAGCAAAATTGATTTTCTATCCTTTGGTTCAGACATGCACAGTGTCCACTTCGATTTTGCGGCTAGTGCATAATCGTACTATGTCATTTTCTAGTCCGTGACCAAAATCAACGGCGCTCATTAAAAATGCACTGAACATATTCATATACACATTCTTATAAAATTAAGATACCCCTTGGTCATGATTTTGTACTTAAAGTCTCACTATATTTTAATGCCATTCACTCCACCAAAATAACTTTCCAGTGGTGGCATGGCTTAATTGTAGTTCTAGCGTGGAGATAGAAATTAAATCTCAATGCACTCGTCAATTGTAGTTGGGCTATTTTATTCTAATTGTCATGCCTCACTACAAACAACATGAATGGCCAATAGCCTAATAAAAAAAGTTTAGATTCTTAGATGTAAAACTATTTCAATTATTGAATAATATAAAATTTAATTATTTATGTTAGAACTATTTTGTTTTAAAATTTATTTGATTAAATTAAAATACACATCGTCTAGTTTTTATAAAATAATCAAAAGTTATAAACAGAGTGATTATGTGGTTTGAGAAACTTGAATATAACAGTCTAACAAAGTAGTATATAGATTTTAAAGTTAATTTTATTAACTTAAATTTAATTAGTATTTCTCTTGACATCATATATTTTATTTGGATTTGAGAGCTTCTTTTCTTTCATATTTCTAAATTTGTTTTTTACTCATAGATATAAAAATATATCTCTAGACAAAAATAGAAATAAGCTTCTATCTTGAAGTATATTTGATAAAATCTAATATTATTTAAAAGTATATTTCTGAAAATGATTTGAAGAGGTGTGAAATGAAGTTCCATTTGGGTCCACATTACAGACTTAGACTTGCATGTGAGCACTTTTTGGGCAGGTCGGTTGAGAAATTGGGTAGTTGGTTAAGAAAATGGAGAATAGAGTGTGCATAGAAAGGCATAATGTAAGTCACACTTGTCCACTATGTCCCATGCGTGAAACTTTTGATACTAATTTTTCTAAAAGAAAATGCATTGCCTTCCCTTCACATACATAATTCAAGGACAATCAAAATCAATCATTGTGCTCCTTGTTGTGGGAGTTAACCTTCTCCACTATCAAAGTTAACAAGGAACTTCTCCTATAGGCTAAACCTAAGCCAATTGTGATGTGAACAATACTAGCTAACGCATTTTGGATAAGGTCAGCATTGAATTGTTAATCTAACCAGCTAAAACTGTGAATGGATATTGAGATAATTTTTTTAGATTTTGCAAATTAGTTCCTATATTTTTCAAAAATATTAAATTGACTCCTATTTATTTTCAAACAATTGAAAATTGGTCTCATAAAATTTTAAAAATACAAACTGTTCGTATAAATTTTAAAAAATTGCAAATTAGTGTCTAAGTTTTTCAGAATGAATGATTTAGTTACTCTACCAAAAGACAATAGAAAAATAAAATATAATTGATGTAATTAAATTGCCTACACTCAAAGATTTTGAAAATAACTTGTATAGTGAAGTAAAAACAAAAAATCTTCCAATAATATACTTTTTTGCCTTAATAATTCAATTAAAAAAAAGACTCTTAATAATTTAAAAATCGATCAACAAATAAATAAACTCTAATTAATAATTATTTCAATTAAAATTAAAATTCAATTTTCTCAAATGATTTGTTTAAAATAAATCAAATATGGACAGATAAATTTTAATTAATAATTATTCCAATTAAAATTCAATTATCTCTGACGATTTGTCTAGAAGAAATCAAGTAGTAAAGCTTAATATAAATTAAGTACATATAGCCTTCTTAGTTTCAAACCTATCGAGGGAACATAAAAGAAAAAGATGGATTTCATATATATCATGATGATGATGATGCCCACCATTCAAGCAACTATTTGCTCTAAAGTTTATATACAAGTTTCAAGGACAGTATAAGTATGTCACATTTGTTCCAAAAATATTACAGGACTGTGGCATGCATGTTCCTTTATTAAAACGATGCTATAATAATACCATGTTAGTTAAGCCTTCAACTATAATTTTGACCTTTTAGAGGTCAAACAACTAACTGTTAATCACTACAAAAAAAAAAAAAAAAAAACTCATTATTTTGATTTGAAAAACAGAAAAAGCAATCACCCTCTTGCTGAATCCATTTGAAAATAACATCTTTACCAAATAAATAACGGACTCAACGGCGTAATTGCCTCTCTTTTTTAATCTTAAAAAAAGTAATTTGATAGTACAAAATATACAAAAGTGAAAAAGAGAGGGGTGGGACTTGGAAGCACTTTTCTTATTTATGTGTACATTTTTTTAACACATTATTAATATTCAGAAAATATATCTTTTTTATTGAAAAAATATAATTTTTTGTTATATAATAATTATCAAATTTGTAAAAAAAAAACTTGTTCCATAAGAAGTTCATTTTAATTTCTAATGTAATTTTTTTTCAATTATATTTTATAATTAATACTATGTGCATCATTCTTAATTTATTATTTCTCTACTTACCATTTGTGATAATTGTAATACGTCAAATTAAGATTAAATAAATAATTTGATAAAATCACTATTATCTCTTTTTTATTTTATCATATTTTGTTAATTTGGATAAAATGACATCAGTTTGGCCTAGATCTTTTTTTATGTCTATCATATCAAAATTGTGGATGTTTCCCACAGTCATACATTATATGTCGACTATATAATTATTAACTACATACATTATAAAATTAGTTAGTTAGTATTGAATGATCAGAATTTATTCATAAAATTGACTCTTGAATTTTCTTCTTATGTAATATCTATGATTAATATCCTCTCACATCCTTTCACATTTTTGTATTTTAGTTTTTGTTAATTTCACTTTCATCTTCGGTCACAATAACTAGTCTAAATTCTCTAGCTAGTTTCAACGTTGTGGATAAATATTGATCTTTGGTCATTATACGTGACAGTAATTAAAAAAAAAAAACGAACAAATATATAGTTTTCTTCATAGTGACAATATTTAATTAAGCATCCTAGACAACATTAAATGTGAACGTAGTTCCTATTATATGTTGATGATTTTAAACGTTACTTTGCCTTGTAATTGCAAACACATTTGTTATAGTTATAATGAATGATATTACTACAAAAAATTTATGTTAATGTTTTTGCAGTGTCATCAACCCCTGCTGGTAGAACAAGATTCCAAACTAGCTTTTCAAGCTTAATGGTTTACTATTGCTATATTTGGCAAAGCATTCAATGTAACAATGAACGATAGATATTGACAATGATATAGTTCTATTATGGATAGAAAGGAATCAAATAATAATTAGTAGTTAAGATAAGATGAAGTGAAAAATTGGTTTATATAATATCAATCGGGCACTGTAAAGGGGGGACAAGTAGGGAGAAAGGTTTTCGTGTGGATCTCTAAATATTTGGAATGATTCGTCCATGTCTACACATGAACGTCACTATCAAAACAACAAGAACTAAGGCCAATAAAACTCCGTCAATTAATTGGGGATAATTACAAAACCTCACTGTTTATCATTTTTGATTGATTATGAGTCCTTGAGGGGTAGCTTTTTGTTTTGTGTCCAACAAGTGGGTCACTCACAACTTTTATCACCCTCACATTTCTACAAAAAATGCATAAGATTTCTGAAATACACTTATGTTATGGACGACATAAAAACTATTAAATTTTTATATTAAATAGTTAAAATTAATTTTTAGTGTGAAAAATATATCTCTTTTTATAAATTTTTATAGAATTCTAAATCGTATCAATATGAGATTTCGTTTTTTCTCAATAAAAACTTTTTTTTTTATACTTCCAAAGTGTTCTTGGAGGTGAGAAAAGTTCATGGTTTAAGGCTATTTTCATTGGACCAATAGAAGAACGAGAGATGTGAAAGGCACTTTAATAAGTTATGACAAGTCACTTTACAAATGTGAATTGAGAACATGTTCTTTGATCCCATTGCCATGCAATTTCATACAGACAGAAATTGCCAGAAGCAGTGGATGGCCTTCATCACGAGAGTGAGTGGCCCATAACGGATAATAATCAAAATATTCGACAGTAACACCCTTTCAGTTCACACATCCTAAACGCAATAACAGTTTATAAACAGGTTATGCTAGAAAGGACACACCAAATCTGTTACAAAGTCATATCAATTAAACTTGTTTCGACACAACCGCGTAAATGGTTAATTTGAGCAATCTTTCTTCAATCATTGGCATCCAAAAGTAATGAACTTGACCTTGGAAAAGAATCTAGGAGTTGGGAATGTATGCAGTCAATGCATCTATTGTCATCCAGTTAAGATCGGACAATTCAGATTTCAAGTTATTATTTTTAGATTTAGTAAAAATAATAAAATCTTTTAGAAATCTGAATCTAACATCTTAATCGGACGGCCAAAAATGCGCTCTGCATGCATTCCGAATCTTAGAATCTGTATAATGCATGACATTCTACCAGATTATGTAACTAATGAAATTGTCATAGTAGTAGTGGAACAGGAACTCACACTATTCTTTTCGAAAATCAAACCAGATAAAAGGTAGCAAAATAAGCAATGGTACCATATCAAGGTGCAATGGTACATGCTTAATATGACACTACATATATAGAAAGTCTCATGAAAAATGAAAAACATTACTTCTTCTTGGAGAACAAGATATCCCAAAAATTCAAATAAGCATTGCCAAGTAGTGAATTCAATAATATATTTATGGAAAATGAGAACATGTCACTCGCAATGGTGGATCAAAGATGCAGCAACATATCAGATAAAATTATGCTATTAAAACAATATATTAGCTTGTAAATCGTCATCACAATACCTAAAGACTGGAAATAAGGAATGTGAAACATTTTTCTCTGTAACATTGTAACTTGTCAAGTTGACATCTCATGCAGGAGTTATGCTGTTAGCCTTAAATCTTAATCCACTTCAAGAAAGATGAAAATGTCAGATTATCCATTTCAACATTTCCTCAAATCCCTTGTCTGTGTCTCATGTGTGACATCGCTATCTAGAAAAGTATTCAAGCTTCCTTAGTCCAAGGCAAAAAAACTACTTCCTCACAGAGCCAATAATAGATTGCATTGGAAAGAATGCTTTGAAAGAGTATTTTGAGGAAGCATCATGTGAGCATTTTTCTTCCACAAAACAACATAAATTAATTTTCTTGCAACGTTTATCACTAATTCAAGCATCATTTATATCAATTGGGAATAAAATACTAATGTACACTAACATTTTAAGTTGTATCATCCTCTTTCCATTTTTTAAACTTTGCAACATGCTGATGATACTCTTCAAGCTCTTTCTTCAACTTTTCATTGAACTGACTAGTACTCTCAATGCTTTCCTGAACATAGCATTTTCCAGCTAAGTTTATGAATCAACACTTCAAAGTTATTACTATGAAAAATAGATGCAGGACATACTGCTACACGTTTATCTATCTATCTATCTGAGGGTTACTCCTCAAGAAACAAAAATTATAGCTTCTATTCACTAATTTGCATGAGGCCGGTGAGAGGGTAGCCCTGACACTGCAATGAGTTGCAATATGCGGAGGCATAAATTTATAGCAGTATTTACTATTTATACTGATAATTCATATTTGAATACAATAAATGATATAAATCATTCCCAATTTCCCATCAATGTAGTTTAGGTTCGGTTCAACAAGAAACTTGATCACTGCAATAAATTTAAAGTTTTAAACATGTATAATCTCCCCTCTAATATTTCAATAATATATGACACTGACAGGCACTCGTTCTTGACAACTGCCAACCTAAAGCAGATTATTTCTACACTAAAAGGGTGATTGCACATTCTATAAAAAATGATTATTTTTTAGAGATTTTATATAAAGTAGAAACAAATTTTTTTGTGTTTGTTTATAATTAAACAAACTACTTTTAAATCATTATCTCACATCTACTACACTATGACAATCATTATCTCCTTTTGTTGTTTTTCTCTCATCCTTCCTTACATAAACCGTATAATTTCAGAAACAATACTGTATTATATTTATAGTTATCAAATACCTTTTGTCAATGAATAGCTAATGCAAAGGCTAAATTACCTGGGCTTTTGATGATGCATCTAGAAGCCACATTACTTTTGCTGTTCAGAGTTCTTTCCACAGTAAAAAATTTCTGTGGGGAGCTTCGGTACATTGAATTTCCTAAACTTTTCGATCAACCATGTTTCCTTTCGCTTGGCCTGAAGATTTATGAGTTATAATAAAATAGAGCTTACATTCAAACTTCAAAGTACTAATGTTTTGATGAAAAATATAACTTCACAGAAAATTTACCAAATGAAATGGGACTACATGAAGGTGTTTCAAATATAAATCCACATGTAGCAGCATTCTGTTATTTCAATGCCTATACATAAGAAAGAAACAACACTCTCTGTAAAGATTATCAAAACAATACCCAATTATAAGAGAACTAGAAAAATGTAAGATTGGTTTAGTGGTTGGGGTGATGGACCGGGTTAAGGAGTGGAGTGATAAAAGAGAACAAGAATTCAATTCCAACCCCAATGTAGTAGTACTATTTATACTAACATTGCTAATTCATAAAAATGCTAGAGAATGTACAATTACATGATGATTAAAATTGTAAAATTATGCACCCAAAAGGAGTAAACAAACTTATAATAAAAGTAAAGAATCAATAACAACAACCAAGTAGCTGAAGCAAAGTTCAAGCAGAATGTAAAGGAAATAAAGCATTAAACATAGAAATTACCATCACACTGAAATCCAACCTTTTCAAGCAAATAGCAAAGTCTCACTTTTGAATTAGGATAACTCATCTTTTGCTTTGCATTCAAATGATAGAATCTAAGCTCATTCAGTTTGTTCTTTCTAGACTTATTCAGTTTTTTTGTTCTGGCTCTTTTTCCCAGAACTAATATCATAATGCTTATAAAGGAGCCTGGTGATATATATATTATACAAGCATCAAGAAAACATGAGATGTTTTCCCCCCTTTGTAAAATAAGAAGGTAGACAATACAAATAGAGAAAGAAGTAAATATGAATCAGATAAAAGCAATGTTTTTTTGATTGAGAAAAGTATGTACCGATTGAATGTGCAAGAAAACCCATGTCTTGCATCTCTGACTGAAGCTGCAGAAAACATAGAAGTCCAGAATCCAGCTGAATAATCATAATAGAAAAGGGTAAGGGGAACTATGGTGCAACTAATAACCCAGGGAAGGAACAGCAGGCAACTTCTCTGTATTCTTTTTGTGAATCAGATATTCAGTTTTACAACGAGCCAGTTAGAACTACAATGGAAGACAGATTCTCCTTCAAGAGCTTTATTATTTTTGCATTCCCATGGCTGGATTGGAACTAGGACATTTGTTGAGAATAAATAGAACTTGCAGTTCAAAAACAGTGTAGCTACGAAGTCTATCATCTATGTACATGGACATTCTCTACAAGACCTAATAAAACCATTAATCCATTACCCTTGACCTTCAGTTAATTATGTGAATTACCAAATTATAATGTCCTAAAGTATATACAGTTTCAAAAATGGTAACAATACACTTTTTTACACACTTTTTATACACAATTTAAGAAGAATTAAGAATCTAGGGAAATAGTTCCGAAGATTAAGATGAATGAATTCAGGAATTCCTAGTTGAATGAAAAGAATTCGAGTGTGTAATATTGACTGAGAGAATGAAGTACAAGGAGAGAATACAAACTAATTATCATGAATGAGAGTTACTTACATTCCAAATAACCTCTTATATAAATTCTCAACAACCTCCTAACTAACTTTGTATTCTTAACTAACTTGTAACTACTTACTAATAACAGAAATTCAACTACTTACTAATAACAGAAATTCAGTAACTAATTCTTAATGCTAGTGGTTGATCTCTAACTTCCAGCCTAACTTCCAGCTTGATAACTAATTGGAATCATCCCTAACATTGCCTCCTCCTTGAAAGCATTCTTGACCTCAAGAATGAAAATTGGGAAACCTTTTGCGTAGATCATAATAAAACTCCCATGAAGCATCTTCAACAAGTTGATGTTTCCATTTAACTAGGACTTTGGTGACTGCTTGACCATTACGCTTGACTGTAGCTCTATCTAAGATCAATTCATGTTCATTTGGAGCAGTTACTGGCTGCACTGAATCCGGAACAGCAGCTGAAGCAATTGATTTGCCAATATGCTTCTTCAATTGCGAGACATGGAACACATCATGGATTTGAGATTGGTAAACCCAATTGATAAGCTACAACCCCAATTTTTCGAATAATAGGAAATGGGCCAAAAAAAATTGGTGCCAACTTCGCATTTGCTCTGTTTGCCACTGATATCTGTCTGTAAGACTGTAGTTTCACATAAACCAAATCACCAACAGCGAATTGCCTATCAGTCCTGTGTTTGTCAGCCAATTGTTTCATTCTCTCTTGAGCTCTACGCAAATGGAACTTAAGAACCTTGAGCATTTCCTCCCTTTTTGCTAGAGTTCTATCCACCAATTGCAACTTGGATTCTCCAGGCAAATAAGGTAAATAATTTGGGGCAGGCTGACCATAGACTATCTGTTGTTTCAGAAAAATACTTTTGAAAATTAACAATGCCACCGAATAAAATTACTGGGTTGAGTAGTTCTACTGCACTGTAGAAAACCGATCTAGAATTACACCCTCTGTATGGGAGTCGAATGACTGACACTCGTAATATAGCACTAAGGCTACTCAAGAAATATAGAAGAAGAAGAAAGAAAGGGGAGAAGTGAGAAAAGCCTCAGATACAGAGAGTTTTTGGTGTGTTTTTCCAACTAAGGTGAACTCTCTATTTATAGAGGAGTTCACTGGATCTGAGAAAATGGGGGATCCATGAAGCACGAAGTCTATCAGGTGGCCACTAGAAGAGTGCCTCAGAAATAGGAAACATGATTTGACTAGGCTTCTTGACCGGGCAACAAATAAAACGTGGGAAAGACTCAGCTTTAGGATTTTGACCGGACAAAAACAGAATTAATTTTCATTTTTTAAAAAATTAATACACCACAAGTCGGGCCGGGCCGGACGGAGGGCGGCAGCGGCGCGCGTGGTGGTCCATTCGTTCTCGCTCCTTCACAAAATTGCGGTGCCCCTTGGGGCCCAACCCAAGTGTCATATTTCCACCTTATAAATGCTATTAATGAGTGTGTTCCCTCCTATGTGAGACTTCTCATTTTTCAATTCACAATATTAAATGTCATCATCAATTCCATTTATCTCATAAGGAGACGGTTAAAATCTTTCCTCTAAATCACGAGCAGCAAGCTGAGAACGTGTTGCATCCGCCATCGCCCCGAATAAAATTTAGCTCTGGATACCAATTGTTAGGGTTGTTTGAGTGGGAGAAAGGAAGAAGAAGAAGAATTAAGTACAAGGAGAGAATATTGACTGGGAGAATGAAGTATAAGGAGAATACAAACTAATGATCATGAATGAGAGTTACTTACATTCCAAATAACGTCTTATATAAATTCTCAACAACCTCCTAACTAACTTTGTATTCTTAACAACCTCCTAACTAACTTGTAACTACTTACTAATAATAGAAACTCAACTACTTACTAATAACAGAAATTCAGTAACTAATTCTTAATGCTAGTGGTTGATCTCTAACTTCCAGCCTAACTTCCAGCTTGATAACTAATTGGAATCATCCCTAACATTTCATAGCATAAATAAATAACAGGAAGAATGAGTGCAAATATAACCAACAATCAACAATTAAAATATACTTTGTTAACAAGTTTGTACAGCAATAATTAACTACGTCCTTCTTTGGATCCTCCTCCCCAAATACAAGGTTGAACCAAACAGTGGTATTGAAATTGAACCAAGCAAAATAATTTGGTTGGGGACATACTTCAGACAGATGATAGTCATTCATACAAGTCAATTAGTAAAAAGAATGCAGATAACTATAAGGTGAATTTCTTAAGAGAGGATGATCAGCTGGTTATGCAAGCAGCCAAAAAACTCACTGCAGCTGGTTACGGACAGAGGTTTATTCCAAATTCAGAATCTAGAATTGGTACTCCATTTCACATCATAGCAATTTTTATTGCTTATGTTTCTTGTATTATGATTTCAATGAAGTGTTGGTGGCAATTGTGTTAGTTGAGAAGAAAGTGTATAAATATAGAAAGATGTGAGACTTTAATCCAACAACACCAACTCTTTTCATTTGGATTTTCCTTTCTTCATAAAAGGTAAAAGCTTAGTATTTTTAAAAAGAAATAAAAATTGTAAAATTATGTACATGGACATTCTCTACAAAACCTAATCAAACCATTGATTCATTACCCTTGACCTTCAGTTAATTATGTGAATTACTGAATTATAACGTCCTAAAGTATATATAGCATTAATTAACTAAGTCCCTATTTGGATTCTCCTCCCCGAATACATGGTTGAACCAAACAATGGTATTGAAATTGAACCAAGCAAAATAATTTGGTTGGGGACATACTTCAAACAGATGATAGTCATTCATACAGTTCAATTTGTAAAAAGAATGAGTGCGAGTCAAGTCTAAAAGCAATACACATAAGCGGGCAACGGCCCAAGAATGATACAGCCCACTAAAAAATACAACAATTAAACTAAAAGGGGCCCTTGAAATATATGAACTCAATTGTTGGAAGTTGCTCCATGTGTCGTATAAAATAACATTATTGTGTGGTGATTTTTTAGAGTTTAAATTTTGCGCTTTTAAGTATAAAGTTATTAATAGTTTTTTCCGTTAACAAATGTCAATGCATAAGAACGAATACAAAACATTGTATTTTAAAAATAGACAATTAAGATTCGACTACGAAGATAAAAAAATATAATTTAACTAAAACTATAGAATTGTTTAATTTATAATATAAAATTATAATAAAAAGATTTAAAAATTATATTTTTTATTAGTACAATAAATAATTTAATATACAAAAATATTATATTAATATAAAATAAATCATCAATTTTGTTTATAATAAAAAAAATCATCAAATTTATTTATAATAAAAAAATATTTATAAATATAATTCTTCTATCCATATCAAAATATCAAGTACCTGTATTTTACCATTTTAAAACTATTTGTCTTTCATAGAGTACTTGCTAAAAAGACATATTTTAATAAGTTGCATTTAATTATTCTTGTTTGTATGTACGAGACCAGTAGTACAAAGCATTCAACCTAAACTTAGAGATAGGGAAGGAGTGTACTGATGATAATACTATCTGTGGAGGTCTTTTTATATACCTTGAAACAAGAATGGTCTAACACATACTTACATTGAGATCGAGGTAGAAAATTAATTTTAATATAAAATTTTAAAGAATATTTGAAATTTTAATATAATATTATTAAATTAATACAACTAATTTAATGTAATATTTGTTTTCAATTAATTTGATATTATTGAGATAATATTAAATTTAAAATAAAATTATATATTTTAGTTTTAAAAGTATTAAAATTTGATATTTCTTTATTAAGATATTGTTTAGTAACGTCAATAAATTAGTTTATAAACTCATTTGATTGAAAAAAACATATTTAGTAGACAAATTTTTCTCAAAAACTTATAGTTTATTCTTATATGTTATTTCAAGTTTTTTTTACATTTTATCCCATTTATAACTTTACTATTTTTTTTATTCTTATGTAAAAGAAAATAATTACCCCATTCACTCGTTAGTCTCACTTGAACATATATTTTATTCTCAATGAGTATTCGGTTTCTTTTATTTTTTGTCAAAATAACTATATAAAAATGAGTATTCGGTTTCTTTTATTTTTTGTCAAAATAACTATATAAAAAATATATCATATTATTCGTCTTACAATAAATTAATTAAGATATACATTGTTGTGTTTATTATTATTTCTTCATCTTCTAATTTATCATGTTAAATTTATTTTTGGCTTAATTGCAATTTTTGTCCTCTTATTTTAGCTGAATCATGAAAGTAGTCATCTATTTAATTTCTCCCCAAACAAAATTTTGATTCAAAACTTGATAAATGTCATTTTTTTGTGTGTTTATTAAGCCACACTATAATTCAAAATCTCGTTGTGCAATAATTGTACCTCAGATCTATCATCATAATTGGTGTGATGTGACTTTAAAAAATGACATTTTATCAAATTTAAGATCAAAGTTCTGTTCGGGAACCAAAAATTGAGATAAATAAAATCAGAAAACTATTTTCATAATTCAGTTAAAATAGGGGAGACTAAAACTGCAAATCTGCAATTACGCATTTATATTTTATGTCAAATTGTAAAGAGTAAATAAATTACGTTATTTTTATGATTACTATTTATACATATGAAATTTGCCAAAATTTTAAAGAATTATTAAAATTTATGTTTGCATAATAATAAAAAAAAAATGACACAAAAATAAAGTAGGAACATTATTTTAAAAAATGAAAATGGAGTAAAACATTATCAATGAGACATTGGATAAAAATGTTACTTATTTATTTTAAGTTAAATAATATATTATTTTATATTATTAAAAATTAAATTTATCAAATATTTTAATTTCAATGAACTACCTTTTCAACTAAAGTCTTAAAATTATCGATTATCAATTAACTTTTTAGTTATTAGTCAACTTTTTAACTATTAACTACCTTATAGTTTAATTTTACCGACCAAAGTATATTTTTTGGGATTTTTTTAATTAAATATTTTTCTTATTTTTCATATAGCACTAAAACTTACGCCCAGGCGGATCCTGTTTTAAGGTACAGCAACTTGCTAGTGCCATTGGATGAATGGAAGTGGAAGTTATCTTCACAAGACTCCTGTTTTTATTTCGTTGTCGTAAAAATACTTATAATTTATAAGTTATAAATTATGTTCTATAATAGTCATTTATGATATTAACATTTGTAACTTTTTTTGATAAATTAATTTAAGTGGTTACTGAGTTTATAATCTTTTAATTTTATCTTTTTTATTGTAAATAATATTATTTTTTACCATTATAATTTATTTATTATAATTTAAAATAAATACTTTTAGAATTTTAAAATGATTTAAATAAATAATTTATTTATAAATAACTTATAAAATTTAAAATATATTTAATAAATAATATTTTAAAGTAAATAATTTATAATTAGAAAGAAATAAATTAACTAAATTAATGAAAAATATATCTTATTAATAAATAGTTTATTTATTATAATTTTCAATTATTCATAAATAATTTAAAATTTAAAAATTAATATGTTAAAATAAATGAAAAATATATAAAATTGATAAATTTTAAATTACTAAAATATTTAATTTATTAAAATTTATTTTTAATTGAAAGTATCTTTCTATATTATTTTATATTTTAAAATTAATTGAATAGTTAATATTTAAAAAAAATATAATAAATCTAATTTATTTTTTATGAGCAATTAACCCAACTTGTTAGAAGTGTTTATGTTTATTTATACAATTATTTTTAGGAAAGCAAATGAATGACGACAATAACTTACCTCAAAAATAAAATTAAAGAAATCCACATGAATACTATCTGGTCCAGTTACTTAGAATCCAACCAGTAAAGATGAAGTCACATGGTTTTCCTTTTCCCCACACAGATATCACTCAAAACAAACTATTTTACGCTTCACAATCATTCTATTTTCCCATTCCCACCACCATAAGCTTTCACATACCAAAAACCAACCCTCCCGGGTCCCACACCCCTCCATTCCCCAACCATTACCTCCCTACTCCACGTGTTCCCCACCTATTGGCGGTGCCCAACACATGTTCTCATTATTCTAATTCCTTAGATCCGAACCCGGTCAAGACCCGGTTATAGGTTTATATTCGGTCAAATTAACTCTGCATCGGGCCACGAAATCAAACCATTTCCCCATTTCCACGTGGCTATCACTTATTGGAGAACTAACTGGAATCCAAGGACACTTTCTCGTTTATATAACTACCTCGACGGTTTTCCCCTTCGTTCCTCACAGTCACACCCCTCAAACACACATTACTACTCACTCACCACCACCCACAGGGTAAGAGTGTGAAAAGAAGAAGAAAAAAATGGCGCGAAATGATTTATCATCTGTAACTACATTTCGCGTCCTCACCATACTCCTTCTCTTGCTCCGCACTATCACCGCCGGTCACGACTATAACGACGCTCTCCGTAAGAGCATTCTCTTCTTCGAAGGACAACGCTCAGGCAAACTCCCCTCCGATCAGCGTCTCCGATGGCGCCGTGACTCCGCAATACACGATGGCGCCACTGCCGGAGTAAGTAAACGTAGTGTTCTGTTTTGACTGGGATTAACAATGTAGGACTTGTGTTGACCTGCATTGCATTGTTTTTGTAACTTATGTTTCAGGTGGACTTGACCGGCGGATACTACGACGCCGGCGATAACATAAAGTTCGGGTTTCCGATGGCGTTCACGACGACGATGTTGTCGTGGAGCGTGATTGATTTCGGGAGGGTGATGGGACCTGAGCTTGGGAACGCATTGAAGGCGGTGCGGTGGGGGACGGATTATCTCTTGAAGGCGACGGCGAAGGTAGGTTCGGGCGTGGTGTTTGTTCAAGTAGGTGATCCTTTATCAGATCATAACTGTTGGGAAAGGCCAGAAGATATGGATACGTTACGCACAGTTTTCAAAATCGATAGGTCCCACCCTGGTTCTGACGTGGCAGGAGAAACTGCGGCTGCACTTGCTGCTGCATCAATCGTCTTCAGATCACGTGATCCCGCTTACTCTACCTTGCTTCTCAATCGTGCCGTTACGGTGCGTCACTCTCATTCCCATTCCCATTCCCACACACCTCTCTCTTTTTTGTTTCTTTTTTAATCTTAATTATTATTTTTTATTTTATGAAATAAAGGTAACAATAAAATTGTTTTATACCGTAGTATAAGTGTATAACTGTGTGGTAGTATAAATGTATAATATAACGCGGCAGATTGCACTAATAAAAAAAAAAAAAATAGGAAAAATACTTTTGTTTGGTTGAAAAGTAAAAAAATTAAATAAAACTCAACTGTGGTAAATTTGAAAAGAGAGAGAGAGAGAGAGAGAGAGAGAAATCACTCCTTTTGTGATATAATTCAAGGCAACACTTTAATGGGAATTGAGTTTTACTTTTACTTTTACTACAGTACTTTCCTTTTTGCGATTAGTTGGTACAGTTGCGCATTTTGAATAAATGATCCGTTAATGACCGTTGGTGGTGAGGGTGTAGGTGTTCGAGTTTGCTGACAGGCATCGTGGTGCATACAGTAACAGCTTGCGCCGTGCAGTGTGCCCGTTTTACTGTGATGTAAACGGTTACCAGGTATGTGAAAGTAACGTAACAGAAAACTTGGTGTTAGATATTATATTACTTTTTTGAGTATAATTGAAAAGTTACTTTTGGTTTTAGGATGAGTTGTTGTGGGCAGCGGCGTGGTTGCACAAAGCTTCCCGTAGGCGTCTCTACAGAGAATACATTATTCGGAATGAGGTTGTTTTGAGAGCCGGTGACACTATTAATGAATTTGGTTGGGATAACAAACATGCTGGAATTAATGTCCTCATTTCTAAGGTAAGCTGTGCTATTTTATTCTATAGCCTTAAATTATGCATTTTTTTTAATCTTATAAAATCATTTCTTATTAGAAATAGTTAGTGTAATATATATAATATTTTATTTTAATTTTTTAATATTAACGAAATAAATATTTATGTGTGTGGGTGCTTATCGAAGTGGTTTTGTCTTTTGTGTGTTGTGTTTGTTCCTCTTTGTCTTGCATCCCCGTTGGGCATGTGGGAGCGCAGTGTGTGTACACTGTTCATTCATTCATTCATTCAATCTAGTTGCCGAATATAGAGATAAAGTTACGCTTCACGTGGTCTGGGCAAATTGCATTCACTTTCTCCACCTCAGACCCTATCGCTCCTATTGCTCCGTCCATTCCCTATCTGTACATACCATATTATTATTGATTAATCCATCACCACAAGCACAGCACCAAACAGATAAGAGAATTTCATACGAATACCATTATCTGCGTAGCAATAACACTAACTTTTTCAATTGGTCGCACAAATAGATGTATGCATTGTATGAGTTAGATTTAGACAGTGTTCTATTTATTTTAGTGTTTCTTTCTTCAATGAAATGTTTAATTGTTGTTATAAGTATGAAACTTATGAATCCGTATCTTAAAGATAAGAAAACAACCCCCTTATAGTAAACGTAGAGTTTTAATATATGGCTCTAGTTTTTTTGACAAATATATATAGCACTAGTTATTAATAGTATGTCAAATAAATCAGGTTCAATAATGTAGAAGAGAATAAAGTATTTTAAATTTGACTTTATCTAATTGGTGGGTCATATAAGGAATCTATGGCCTAATGACCGAGGATTGTGTGCATATGAATGGTACAACAGGAAAGGGAATGTGAGTATAGATTGAATTTTTTATTTTAAAAAGAAGAGCTTTATCTGTTTATTAATGTGTGATGAAAGTCAAGATAGCAATGAGAAAAGTGGGTGGGAAATGCTGATGATTGGATTTGCACATGATGTGAATTTCATTTTTGGGTTTCATGTGGGCACCAGTTTTTGTTTATACAAGCGGGACATTCCGTAATAATTGGAACTTGGATCTAAATTGTGTATGCAACTGGATTTATTTATGATTTTGATATTTCAAGGGGCAAATTTGTCTTTAAAACTAGCAGGACTAGAATTAAGGTATTGTCGCTTTAATCTGAACCAAATTGGGTGACCAAACTAGTTGCCTTCCATGCTTTTAGTTCTGGCAATTGATGGGTCCCATTACTGCATCATACATGTGCGCCATACCATTATTTTCTGCACAATTTGAGTCTGTGGCTTCCTGTTAAAGCCTCCATCGCCATCACATTTCTTGCATTCTTTTCTTGTAACTGGCCATTCTAGTAAACTTTGTTTTAATCACTCTATCCCATGCTGTCACTGCTCTGTAACCGTGAAATATGCACACTGTACATTTAATACATTACTCAGAAAGAAAAGCAAGTATTTTAAAAAATGTTATCTATGTTAATCTAGCTCGAATACACTATCAATTTAAAGAATTAACATCTCTTAGTTTAAATCCAATATGTAGTACGTAAATTATTTTCAATCCATAAAATTAGTCCCCGGAAGCATCATGCTTTCTCCTAGTTTTATAACAACTGACAAATTAAATTGATAGATTAATAATGATTTTCATACTATTTGTTATATTCAATAGTTTAGGGACTAAATTGTAGATAATATAGATTAAATACCAGATTGTTTATTCAATCTTACACAAGTTCATTGGGAGTTGTAATTTATCATGTTAGGCCCGCGAGACACGTCAGCTCATATATATTATTATTATTAATCTGTACTATAAAAAGCCATCAATAAAGTAAACAATATTATATTTGTATACTCACATTTATTTAATATTTCATTTTTTTTCTTCTATATTTCATTTTCTGTTATATCAGTAATATGTCACATATATTAAATCACTATTTTTATCTCTTTCAAAGTTTACATAAAGTGTAAGGGTGAACATAAAGTTTTTTATAAAATGAAATATAATTGGAAATTGGAACAATGCACAAATGAACAATATTATTTTATCTTCTGCAGGAGGTGTTAATGGGAAGAGCAAACTATTTTTCGTCGTTCAAACAAAATGCAGATGGATTTATTTGTTCTACATTGCCTGGATTTTCTCACCCACAAGTTCAGTATTCCCCAGGTATATATTCCCTCATTGGTTTTCCACCCTTTATTATTTGTTAGAAAAGTAATTCTCGCGTGATTATAGCATTTAAATTATGATTACACGAGACCCATGAGTCAATGACCAAAGCCATCAATTATGTTTTTCTTTTGCAAGATTTTTGAGAAAAGCCCTAGATTGAGTATTGGTGTGTACAACTACTACTTACAATCCATTTATTAGTGTTTCACTTTTCTGCACAATTATTGCTATAACGGTAAATAGCTAGCCACCGTTTGTTTGTTTGGTAACTCAACTTTCTGTTTTGTTTTTTAATTGATAAAAAGGTGGCCTTATCTTCAAGGCTGGTGGAAGTAACATGCAACATGTAACGTCCTTGTCCTTCCTGCTGTTAGCTTATTCCAACTACCTAAGCCATGCCAATAAGGTAGTGCCATGTGGTCAAACCACTGCCACCCCAGCTTTACTCAAAAACCTCGCCAAACGCCAGGTCAGCTTCATTTCACCGTTTAGTGCATGTTTGTTCTCTTAATGAATTTGATGAAGATATGGCGACACTTTAATTTTGTACTAAAACCAGTGTTATAATGTTATTTTGTCAAGTTCACCATAATTTTAATATGCACTCATTAATTAATGTGACCAATTTCTACTTTTCTACGTAAGACAACTAACGGCTAGATTTTGTCCTTTCTGAGATTGAAGTTAAATAAAATAACATCAACACGTGATATATGTACAAAAGTGGTAACCTTTATTGTAGTATAGTAAGTATTCATGTGAATGTGAATGCATGTTGCTTTCATTTACTAGGTGGACTACATTCTTGGGGATAACCCGTTGGGAATGTCTTACATGGTTGGATATGGTGCACACTACCCGCAGAGGATCCACCACAGAGGAAGCTCACTTCCCTCAGTTTCAGCCCACCCAGCCCACATTGGCTGCAAAGCTGGATCTCAATATTTCTTCAGCCCAAACCCCAACCCTAATAAATTGGTTGGAGCTGTGGTAGGTGGGCCCACCAACACCACTGATTCATTTCCTGATTCCAGGCCTTTCTATCAGCAGTCTGAGCCCACGACATATATCAATGCACCACTTGTGGGCCTGCTCGCTTTCTTTTCAGCCCATCCTTGATGTTGTTGCACATGTATGTATAATGTAATATATCTAAGTGGTGGGCAAAATGGTCACCCTGTATTGTTCTTGTTCTGGAAAAGAAAATGGGAAAGAAGGTTGGTAGTAGTATAGTATGATGATTTGAGGTTGTTTTCTAATTTCTGTCAATTAAGTGAAGCAAAATTGCAAGTTGTATACTAAATGATGATTTTATGTTAAGGGGAAAAGTCAATAGAAAGTTTATGATCTATTGAGGTTGAATGTTCCAATTTTCTTCACAATCAATTGCATACCAGATGTCATATATAATTTTCTAATCAAGAATAAAAAATTGTTTTAATGTGCTATACATAAATATGCCATATCAATTGACCAAGATACATTATCGTAATATGCCCAAAACAGAGGCAAATGTCATTCATAACTTAAGCTGGCAACATGTTTGTAATATGTCCATGATACATACATGATTGTAATGTGCCCAAAATGGAGGCAAATGTCACACATAACTATAACTAAGTCCTAAATCCTAAGCTCAAATTCATTCATTGTTTCAAACTCTTGCAAGCATACGAGAGTCAACCTTGAACTTGTTTGAGTTAATTTTGTTGCTCTCTAGCTTTTCTTTTCTACGACGTTTATCTGTTTTGGGTTTTAGAGTATGGATTGATTTAAGGTGTTTTGTGATAGATAATGGGGATTTATCTACATGTGGTGATCGTGCATTTGATCTGAAGAGCAGTTTTTCATTTCATCAGTCGAAATCGGCCATTTGTCCAACCTTTACTTTCTAGATCCCATTTGTGAACTCAATAAGTGATTTAAATTCCAAGCTCTTATTGAATTATTATCCAACGGTTCCACCCTTTCCTCTTTTGTCAAGTAAAAAAGGGCACTACTATCAATTTCATTACTCACCCATGCATTCTCCATCTCGTTGTTCCTACGAGAAACATCAACAACAGCTACCTTCATATTTTTGTTGACTTTTTATGCGAGTTTTGCTTGTAGTGATCTTCACTTTGGGTGTCTTATCACCAACCTTCGCTCTATGATTGAAATAGAGGACAATCTATTGTATCAAAGCCATCATCCATCCCAAGGCCTCTCTCATCCTAATTTTTTATCAAATGTAACACCACTAACTTCATCCACACTGACACTACTTCCATCTCCATCAACATCTATAGAGCATTGCCGCCATTGTTCTCTACAAAATGTCTCATCCAGTTCAACTTGTGAAGGGACATCCACCGACCCAACCTTGTCTAACATTGAGGGCTCAACATATAAATTCGCCTTATAGTTATTGTTCACGACATACATATTAATTAAATGCAAGATGAAATTAATAAAATTTATAAAATAATAAATTAATGGTTTACTTATAGTTTTCATCAATCTATTTTCACCCATTTACGAAATTAATTTTTCTATTTTAAAAGTCAATAGTTATGACCTCCCTTAGATTTTTGAACTAAAAAAATGACGTTTTAACATATTTTAAATGATATAATTAATTATTCATATATCATTAATTAAATTACAAAAATAAAATTTTCTAAAGTTAAAAATTATTTTTTAGAGGATTTTATTACAATTTCTTAAGTGTTAATCATTTTACATAATTGTACTGTATACCATGTTATTTAAATATGTCATGTTATCATTTTTTAATTAAAAAATCAAAATAAAATGCGTCAGATTTTAAAATACAAGGATCGATTTTGTGAATTGATAAAAAATAAAGTGATTGAAACTGCAATTAAGTATAAATTAATTATATTAGTCTTTTAGTCTTAACTCAACTAACAAATGTCGATATTGTTAAGTTATACATCATATCTTAATATTAAATATGAGATTTTGCAGTTGTGTACGAGTTTTTTGTGGTAATTATATAATCTCATTTATAAAAATTAAATCATAGTAGCGTGTCATGTCACCAATTTTACATTAACAAAGTTAAACGAGAGACACAAGTAGATAATAATCATTTTTTGTTATAAATTTAAAAATGATTTTTAAGATATAAAGAAGTTGTTTTGTGTTTATCTGATAAATAAAAATCAATATTTTTTAAAACTACTAAAAATAATTTTTCATTTTAAGTCGTTTTTAGATTTCTTTTAAATTTTTTATTTAAAAAAAACAATAACAAACAAATGAAAACTTTAAAATATTATTTTACCAAAAAAGGTATAACAAACTCACCATACAATACAATAGGATTTGTTTTAACAAGACAAAATATATAAAAAAAAAAATTAAAGGTTATTCAAAGCATAAGGAATGCCACAAATAACGAAAACAAGTTACAAAAGTGCATAAAACAATATAATCAATAGCTCACTGTAAAACTCGTAGACATAATTTAAGAAGAGCCAAGCAGAAAAGTTACAAAACGATATTGATACATCCAAGAGGGTATTGTCGCCATGATTGAAATCATACAAAGACAGGCCTTTAACTTTAGTTTTGAGCCACTACCAATATACCAATATACCAATATGTGAGCTTAACACGATCCAATAAATTGAGTGGCATGACAATCTCTTGGTTAAACATCATCTCATTATGAACTTTAAAAATGGTTCACGCACAAGCAAATCAAATAATTTGAAGTGTTTAATGCAATACATTATTACTAAAAAAATAGATCTTTGAACTATTTAATATTCCCGTCTTATTTTAAATATTTTATTTGTTTTTTTTTTCTCAAATTATTTATTATTTAATAATATCTATATAACATAAACTATTTTTTCCACTAAAATACATTTATTTATTATATTTTAATTCATTAAATTTCTCAACTACTTATAATTAATTAATAAAGATATTTAAATAAATAAAATTCATTTTATCATTAAAATTAATCAAATTAATTATAATTTTTAAGAATTACACACAATTCAAATCAGACGATTAAAATCAAATAAATAAAACACATAAAGATATATTTTGTTTGAGGCTGTTATGTTCAATATCTTTGATTATAAATAAATTTGAATCTCAATTTTATGATGTAGGTTGTCGATAGACATGCACACCCAACATTCTAACACATTTTGTTTACCAAGTTAAACCACTCACACTATATTTGGATAAGTGATTGTTGAAAGAAAAAAAAAACATATTAATCAAAATCCTTCATCTTTGATTTGTAGTTGATTATCTTAGAGAAAGAAATTAGTGAATTTCACTTTAAAAAAAAAAGTTAATTCAAATTAAAAAGAAAACATTGGAAAATGAAAAAAGACATAAAATTACAATATAATCCTATATTTCAGTATTTTGTCATAATAACTTTGGTTTTTCATATTTTGTTCTATCAAATGTATCAAAGCATCCAACAATCACCTCTTATTTTCCTTCTTCTGACTTTCTTTCCTCTACTTTTCTTTCTGAAACCAAACATAGTACCACTCGGAGCAATACCTTCTTCAATTAATCCCTCTCTCGCTCTTCCTAATTTCTTTCTTCGTCTAAATCCCTTCCGCCTGCCTAATCATCACCTTCTTCTCCAGCGTTGCAACAATCGCCAACTGACCAGTTCACTCCAGATCTGTAAAATTGCTACTCGCACCGAACATGATTTCATTTCACACCTCCCCCTCTTTCTTCAAATCTCAATTCTTCAACACAAAACTAATATCTTCAAACCCTTGAACAATTCGAATAACCGAAAACCCTAACAAAATGTTACCTAAAAAAAAACCGCAATACAAATTCCCACTCATTCCCGTTTCCCTCATCGTTACATTCATTTCCTTCATTTTTCTCTATTACTATTATACCAAACGCGATTCTCATTTCGCCGAATTGTCACAAACTTTAAAAACATCACATACACTTCAATGTTCATCTCAAGCACTTGCATTAAGCGAGAAATTCATGTGGTATGCGCCTCACAGTGGATTCAGTAACCAGTTTTTGGAATTTAAAAACGCTGTTTCGATCGCAGGAATACTTAATCGAACTTTGGTTGTTCCTCCTATTTTGGATCACCATGCTGTTGCTTTAGGTAGTTGTCCTAAGTTTAGGGTTATCGAACCTAAGGATATTCGAATTTCTGTTTGGGATCATGTCGTTGAGCTCGTTCGCAGCGGAAGGTTAGTTTGATATATAAATTTATTCAATTATTAGATTTTCTTTATATATGTATTTGAATTAGTTTCCTTTTATCTCATTATAATAGCAAATTGCAGTGTCTGTAACTTCTAAACTACGATTTAACTATATGAGTGAAATGCATTTATATTTGAAAATTGAAACTACATTGCATTTGGTTATCTGTATGAATTATAAATTTCCATACATTATTTTCTGGCAGGTATATATCCATTGCTGAAATTATAGATATCTCATCTTTAGTTTCTTCTAGTCTCGTCCGAGTTATTGATCTTAGGGATTTTGTGTCAATATGGTGTGGCGTCAGCTTAGATTTGGCTTGTTTATATGATTTGAAGTCACAGTCCCCTGTTTCTAAGAGCTTAAACCAATGTGGATCCCTGCTAGCAGGGCTTCATGGGAATATTGAAAAGTGTATGTATGGTGTCGATGAAGATTGTAGAACTACGGTGTGGACTTATCATGGAGATGGTCATGAAGACGGTGTGTTGGATTCATTCCAACCCGATGAACAGTTGAAGCAGAAAAAGAAAATATCGTATGTTAGGAGACGGAAGGATGTATTTAGGACGCTTGGACCTGGTTCTGATGTTGGATCAGCTTCAATGCTAGCATTTGGAAGCCTTTTCTCTGCCCCGTATAAAGGTTCTGAGTCATATCTTGATATTCATGAATCTCATCAAGACCAGAGGTTTCAATCTTTGATGGAGAAGATTAAATTTCTTCCATTTGTCCCAGAAATTATGATTGCCGGGAATGAGTTTGCTAAAGCAACCATAAAAGCTCCATTTCTTTGTGCACAGCTTAGGTTGCTGGATGGGCAATTTAAGAATCATCATAAGGCTACATTTCACGGGTTACAACAAAAATTAGAATCTTTGAGGCAGCAAGGTCCTCTACCCATACATATTTTTGTAATGACTGATCTTCCCAGAGATAATTGGACTGATACTTATTTAGGTGATTTAGTTAGTGATGCAGATAACTATAAGGTGAATTTCTTAAGAGAGGATGATCAGCTGGTTATGCAAGCAGCCAAAAAACTCACTGCAGCTGGTTACGGACAGAGGTTTATTCCAAATTCAGAATCTAGAATTGGTAAAAAGTATTGTTCCAATCAGAGATTACCTGATGTACTTCTTTATGTTGAGCAGACTGTATGCAGTTGTGCATCTCTTGGTTTTGTCGGAACTCCTGGATCAACCATTGCTGAGAACATAGAACTAATGAGAAAATTTGGCTTTTGTTCTAGGGGAAGTTGACAACTATATGGAAAAATCCATATTTATCGTAAGGTACTAAATGCTATTGTACTCAATGCTATATGGAGAGCTAGTTCGATTGTGCTGTACCACAAAATGATTGAACAAGCCAAGTTTTGACGACTAATCAGATATGCCAAACCATAGTCATTTGTTAAGAGACACTGTGCAGTCAAGGCCATTACTCTTTAGATACAAAAATCTACTATGGTTATTTGATTCCAGAAAAATGGCTGTTCTTATCTCATGATTGAAAGACATTCTTTGTCCAATTGAAAGTTATTTTCTTCGCAGTAAAGAAGCACTTTCACAGAGCACATCAAAATAGCTTTTCTTGGCTCTAAAATTGAAATTCTTAACCTTTTCAAGTAAAATGAGATGTATTAGCAAATTTGTATGAAGTAGACTTTTCTTGCCTATGTGTAAAATCTATTGTTACTTCAATTAAAACTTTACCCTCACAGAAAACACGGCACTGACTCATTTCACCATAAATCCACTCAATGGAGCCCAGCTCTTGGTTCCCTCCTTTTACTCCAGCTCTTGGCACTGACTCCTTTAGTTTTGTGTCTGTATGTCATTAGTTCTGCAGTGTTTGACCAAATGCTACCAAACTACAAATTGTTGAAGATATTTTAAATGATTCTTAGTATTCTAGAATGAAATTATTTTTCGACTCATTGTAAAAAATATATATTATTTATAACTGATTCTCATTTTTCCTTTTACATCATTTGCATAGTGAAAGCTTAGGAATTTTTGTTTTTAGATTAAGAAATTTTCCTATCATGTTTTTTTAAATCCTTTGATGGTATGTGACCAGTGATAATAGCTATGACGCTTTGTTATTTGAGTACCTCTCTGACTCTGCTATGTGCAATTGGATTTCTGAAAAAGTTGTGGAAAATTGAGAATGTCAACAAACCTCCTTTATGAGAGTTCTATTATGAGAATTTTAATTCTCTACAAAACAAGACTACATTCATTCAATGAAAGGTGGCATGTGAAATAATTTGTGTACCATACTCCATATAGTTTTTGCCATAGATATAATATTAAATAATTCAAATTTCCTATAAACTTTTTTGTTTGATTTATATACCCTTGTAAGTTCTAACAAGTTTAAAAAAAGTCATTTATGAATACTTTTTAGTAACAAAATAGTGATATGATTAATTTTGGATGAAGTGACACATGGTGACGGTGCAATTGCTATTGATCAAACAATATTTAATATTTAAATTAAAATTTATTTTATTAACTCATTTAATAATTTAATTAGCCCAATAAACATCATTAAGGGAAAACTTTGAAAAAGATAAACATATGAAAATCAAAGATCCCCCCATTCTTGGTGTGCTTTCAAACAAGTTTATCATTTGTCCTAAAATTAGAGACAGAGCATCCTACAAAACATCAATAATATCATGATAATTCAAATGATTAGAGTGAGGTATATACCATTGATTATTTTTAAAGAAGTATTTCACATTGGCTTGAAGCAAATGATGCTTCTCCTAAAGGACATTAAGACTCTCAACCGTAGGAGAGTTGAGCTACTAGTCCTTCCAAAATTTAATCTTGCTCATTTGCGCAAACAACACCTGATAATTCTCTTTGTATGAAACTTATGCTTGATATCAAACCAAATCCAGAAGTCTATATGATAGGATATGGGACCATTAAGTCTCATAACTCTTGAAAAGAGAAGTGAAGTCCATTGACAATCAAAAGTATTCAAATTTCAACAAAGCTTGAGGATGATTGCCTCATTTATATTTCCTTAAGAATCTAATACCAAGGCCTCCCTCTTAATAGAAGTTCACACTTGATGCCAAGCTACACAACATTTGATTCATCTTATAGAGATTTATTGTCAAAAAATTGATTTTAGTCTATAATTGTAGCCGTTTTTTAAATCAACTTTTAATTCCAAAATATTTGTATATTATTTTCTATTTAGATTCAATCTAATTCTATTAAACTTTTTGTTTACTTCTTAAGTATTTAAACTTTGCTTGAGCATTAAATAAAAAAATAGTGGTTTAAATACAATTTTATTCTCTTTATTTTCACCAATTTCATATTCAATCAATTTAAAAATCGACATTTTTTATCTTTCTATTAAATTTTTAAAAGATTTTATAGATGTTAAGCATTTTAAATCATCATATCATATACTATATTATTTAAAACATGTCACATTTATTTTTCATTTAAAAACCAAAATGAGAGACATAAAATGTAAAATTTTAAAGTAGAGTAACTAATTGTCTTGAATTGATAAAAATAGAAGATTAAAACTGCAATTAAAAAGAAGAAAAAATCTATATAAAACCAATTGTTTCTATTTTCTTATATTACTGGGTTCGAATCGTGCAATTATTGAAATTGTCATCAAAAGACAATACAAATTTAGTATAAAAATAATCTATTGATTTGCATAAATACAATTTATGTCAAATTTTGAGCAATACATTAGAGGTAGCACTCATTTTAGCAAGTCAATATGCACATTCATTTCTTTCTCTAAGAAATTGACTGAAGGTTAATAATTCGATCTCAGAGGCAAAACCCACCGATTAAGAAAAAAACACAAATCCAATATCCATCTGCTCCTGAACACCACCGCAACTAAGAACTCTAGCAACATATATTTTTATTTATTGAAAGGACATTAATGTAGCAACATATAATATGTCATATTTAATTTTTGATTGATATGTATAATCTGTTATATTTATTTTGCATCCCACGTGAGAAACTAAGATGATAAGTTTTTTACTATTGTTTTTTATTTTTGAAAAACTTTGTTGAAAAATAATTTTCAGCAATTGAATATATTATTGAGATGAGTAATACTTTGGTCTTTTTAAAATATTATGCGGCATTAATTAAAATTATGAAAGATAGACGATTAATTATGATTCCCTGAGATAGAATATATATTCTTAATCAGTTTTATTATGTACTATAAAAAATTATTATAGAATTATACTTTTAAAATATGTCAGTTAAAATTATTCGAAAAATATGATATTATGAATACTCAAAAATGTGAATTTCGGTAAGAGAACATAAAAATATGAGATAAAAGTGAAAGGTGAGAAGAGAGAAAACTCAATAAAAATTTTGAATTTTAGTTTCGTTTGTAAATTGAGTAGAACCATCTATTAATAGACGACCAACCAAGTGGTGCAAAAACTGTGGCTCAAATTTTATGTGCAAGATACACAACTTAATCTAACTAAAATTTTCTCTCACCCGATAAAATACTCATTGCCTTTGAATATAGGCATGGTACATTTTTTTTAATAAAATAAAATACACAACCTGCTAGAGAGTTAGGTTAAGTTCTGTAAACTGTGGCTAAAGTCTATGGATCACAACATAAGCTGCACCTAAGTGTATTCATTTGAGTCTGTTTTGATTTAGGCGTCGAAAATTCGTTTTGATTGAATGCAAGTGAGTTTTTCCCAAAATTATAATTTGGGGACGGGGATAGATTTGAGAATGTTAATATACACCCCGCACTCAAACACATTTCACCAATAATATTATTGTAATTCTTTAAGTTATATATATATATATATTGAATATACTTAATATTTTCTAAAATATTAAAAATTATAATTTCATCTTTATAGATATTGTTTTATATATTATTTAATTTTATATTTGTTTAATAATAATTATTTTACTATATCAATCATAATAGATATAATTTTTAAATTTAAAATTTGATATATATAAATGAGTGTGGGTGTATGCGGAAAATTCCGAACCTTAACGAGAGTCAAAATTTTACATCAACTTAAAAACGGAGAAGAGTGCACTTTTCTCTAATTAATTGGTTGCGAGAGTGAAGAAAGAAGAATCCACTCCTTTGTTGCCATGTCTACTAAAATCTAACATTTTATTACAAAAAATGACATTCTTTAAAAAAAATATCTTGAATTTATTATTTCTCACCCTCCTATACTTTTTGAAATGGTCAATCTGAAAGTATATTTTAAAAATCTTTAAGAACATAAAAGGTGAGAAAAACAAAAACTATCAAATATGTTTCATATCTAAATTGAACAGGCTGATATTAAAAATATTGAAAACGCCGAACGAAAGGCCTGTAACAATTTTCATGGCCCATGTTACTTTTAACTATCCACGGACAGTACAAGAACTAAATTAGTTTTATTATATATACATAAAAAAAAAATGTAAGCAAACTAATTGTAAATATTTACCAAAACATACTAAACTATTTGTGAATGCATATGATTGTAAGTCTTAACTAGTTAAATCATATATTTGTTATTTTTATTTTTATTTTTATCTATGTGTTATTTTTATTTTATATAATGATAGTAATATCGAATTAGACGACTTATTTGAGTTCATGTTTTTGTATAAAAATTTATGAAATTATTTAAAAAGATTTTTCAAAATAATTTATGATATTTATATAAGTTATTTTTAATTTATTTTCATAAATTATTTAAAATAATACTGGTTTATAACTAAAATAAAAAAAAATTAACTTTATTTTGTTTTGAAAATATTTAGATTTTATTTTTTGTTTTGTTATAAATAATTCTAAATATTTATTCTCTGCTAAGAGGAAACCAAAATTAAAAACATTTTTTGAACACTTCTTTGGATGTATGCATCTTAAAATAAGCAATTAATTGACACTGAAAGGAAAAATCAATAGTTTGTGTTATTATCATGAAAGGAAAGAACTAACATTGGATTCCTTAGCGTAGTCACGGGAATGCAAGGCAAACGTCCTCAATTCAAATTTCATACTCTCTCTCTCTCTCACAGAGGCAAAACCCACCGATTAAGAAAAAAAGACAAATCCAATATGTATCAAGGACATTAATGTAGTAACATATAATATGTCAGATTTAATTTTTGATTGATATGTATAATCTGTTATATTTAATTTGCATCCCACGTGAAAAACTAAGATAATAAGTTTTTTACTATTGTTTTTTATTTTTGAAAAACTTTGTTAAAAATATAATATTCAGCAATTGAATATATCATTGAGATGAGTAATACTTCGGTCTTTTTAAAATATTATGCAGCATTAATTAAAATTATGAAAGATAAACGATTAATTATGATTCTCTTAGATAAAACATATATTCTTAATCGGTTTTATTATGTACTATAGAAAATTATTATAGAATTATACCTTTAAAATATGGTAGTTAAAATCATCGAAAAATATGATATTATGATTATTTGAAAATGTGAATTTTGGTAAGAGAACATAAAAATATGAGATGAAAGTGAAAGGTGAGAAGAGAGAAAACTCGATAAAATTTTTGAATTTTAGTTTTGTTTGTAAATTGAGTGGAACCATCTATTTATAGACGATTTCTGCAACCGAGTGGTGCAAAAACTGTGGCTCAATTTAGCCGAGTCTACGAACTCTCTTACATCCAGTTTAACCATCTACAAAACTGTTGCGCAAAAATCATGACGGATCGATCAAACATGAATCTGATAAGTTGTTGATTAAGGAAATGACATAAGAAAAACACAAAGATAAAGAAAATACATGCTGAATTTTTTCTTTCTAAGTAGTAAAAATAATACATCACTTAACTCAAATTCAACTAAACTGCAGCACATGTAGTAGTCGATTTGAGTATTCTCTTCAAATAATTAATATCCTTAAGACGTATATAAATGATCATACTTTTACTGTATAAAAATTATTAATATGTGATACTCATCCTAGAAATTTTTTTAATTCACATAACACAATCTCTAACTTTTAATATTTAATGCTTTAAGTTTCAACTTGATTTAAAAAAAAAAACATAATATGTTAGTATACCGATGTAATTTGATAAAATTAAATAGGTGTATAATAATAAATATAAGGCAGCCACTGAATTGCTTATGTAGTAGTCTAACTATTCAAGTAGGTGAGAAACTAGTTTGAAATTTGCAATTTGAATAATCAATCTCATTTGGTGACTAATTAAGAGGGGCACACTTAACAACGAATTGTCCATAATTAAGAGTCATGGTGTTTCAAAGTTAGTTCAGGTATATATTTAAACACCAATCATAATTAAAAAAAATATTATGTATATTTTAACATATCTAACAAATACGTATTATAAAGAAAAAAAAAACTTTTGTGGATATTAAAAAATATAATCAAGTACAGTTAGTTTTTTAAATTTTATGTAAATTATAAGTTAAATTTTGTTAAATTATCATTTTTAAGTGCCACACACTCAATTATACACATTAACCGTTTTGAGTTAATTAATGAATAGTGTAGCACCCCAAATTTTATAATAAACTATTTTATTAATTAAATAGAATTTTAAATAATTAATTTGATGACGAATATTATTTTAGAATATATGTTGATAAATTTCGTGGCTAATTTTCATCATATGGATGCTTTCTATGATGTGCTAGTTTGATACATGTTATATTACATGAGCGATATAAATAATACATATTATATTTTATTATTTGATATATTTAAAAAAATAATAATAGTATTTTAGTGTAATATATATTTTAAAGAAAAAGATTTGATGCGACTTTACGTGTATATACGTGTACTCAATTAATGTAATATTTTTCTGTGTACATGATTGATGTTGAGTATGCACGTAGTTGTATTTAAATTATTTATATCTATTTTCTATTTTAAGTTATTTATTTTATAGTTAATTATCTTTAGATATTACTAATATTGTGATTGATTTCCTTTACTTTTATATATTTCCTATGACATGATGATTTTATAAATATTTATTGTGATTTGGTAATTAATAAAAATTATTGATGTTATGTTTATTTATTTTATCATTTTGACTATTCTATAAATATAGTAATATTTTTATAAGTTTATTTTGAAAAATGTTATAGTAATAATTATAATTACTATTTTGAATGAGAGAGTTTTGGTTATAATATATTTTAAAATAAATAGATAAATAAATAATAATGATACATTAAAAATAATATATAGGACAATCTAAATTGTAGAATCCGATTGATATATGTAAGGTAGGCATGGGCTGTTAACTAATTTTACAAATATTTAGATGAGGTTAGGTTTTGCAAATATTTAGATATAATTTGTTAGGTTTTGCTAATATTTAGATGAGTTTGTTAGGTTTTGCTGCTTGTTTTCTATCCGCCGCTTTCCAAAACCAAAATATAAATAAAGAGGCCTTGTGAACCCTATCGTTTTTGACACGGTGATCGATAACTGTTCCGTAAAAGCTTCTCCGTTTTCATCCAAATTTGAGTATGTTATTTCACTTATTTAACTCGTCAATTAAACATAATTTTCCCGATTTTAACGACTCCATTTTCTCTCTAAAATACCCGACTTCTTCGTTTGTAGAATTCGTTATTTTGCACCGTTCTCCTTAACCTTAAGTCCGATTTGAGTGAAACCAACGCCAAAACGACCGTGTGAAAAGTGACTATATTATCTACTGATTGGGTTTCTGATTTATGGTAATTTTTCTTGACCAAATTTCGAATTTAGTTTTTAGAGTATCTTCTCATAATTTATTTTTAACATTTACTCATAAACTATCGAGTCAGATCGATTGAAGGACAAAGAGTCAATGAACAAAGGTTGTTTGCTCATGGAATCGCAATCGTGTGTGAAAGCTTCAAAATAAGGTAAGGGGTGAGAGAGCGTTTGAATTCATGAGTATAATATATTGTGAGATGAACGGGAAAACCGTATTTCCCAACGATTCATCCGGGGCTTGCTACGTACGGCAGTAGCCCTTTGAGAGATAAATTGATTAATTTGAAATATGAGAATTGTGAGATTAAAATGTGAAATAGAAATTTTTATAAGGTGTTGATTGATTTAATTTTCGATACTTGTGTGGTAGTTGATATTTATTATTATTGTGATGTTGGATGTTGAATGTGTGGTAGTTGATATTTGTTATTATTGTGATGTTGGATGTTGAATGAAATTATGTGTACATGTTTGCTTAGATGAAATTATGTGATGTGATAATAAAATATGGATGCATGGTTTGATATATGCTTACGTGATGATAATGATGATTTTTGATTAATGATAGTAATGTTATAAAATTGTGATGAGTTTATACGATGATCATGATTATTTATGATTAATGATATTATAAAATTGTGATGAAAATATTGAAGTACCCCATACTTGATGAGATAGTGATGATTCTTAAATATGGTGCTCTTAATGGAGTAGTCTAAGCTAACGGGAGGAGAAAATAAATATTGTGAATTGTGAAGTGAAGATTATTTGGTCATCATATAGGTAGGGCCTGACAAGCCTAGTGATTCTGGGGAAGTACAACTGAATGAGCCTGATCGTGGAGGGCTACAGTCGAACTGTAAAGTAAGACTGATAGACCTTGGGGGTACACTAAGTGGGGAATTCCTAAGTGGATTAGTGGGTTATTCCCTAAGGTCGGGAGCTACCGTGCAACACAAGAGTGCCCCGACCGTCGCGTATATGTGTCTCGGGTTGAGTTAAGGGGATCTATGAGGACTTGGCCATTCATGAATTGTCCGTCCACTCTTGTAGTGGCATAGTATCAGGCCTCCTAACCAAGTACTTCAGAGTTAGAATGGTACCACATTGTGAAGTAGAGTCTAAACTCATACATAGCATTGCGTTTCCTTGTGATTGTTTTGTTGTGATTGATGTGTTTCAAAGATAATATTAATTAGATGATTTGATGCATATTATAATGAGATGATTATTTTACTTGGGTGACTTTGATGTTATAGTATGATACTATTTAATTAAATATTTTGATATATCGTAAAGTGATTATGATACGGTTCTATTATGATTGTTTGCGTGTTCTTCTTACTCATATTATACTATTAACATGATTTCAAAACTCACCTCCTTCGTTGTTTGTGTTTGACTGGCTGGGTCATGCGTTTGTGAAATCGCAGTTACTACAGGTTAATGAGTCTTGAAGTTCAAGTTTGGGAGAAACCCCGCTCTAATAGGTGATACCGGGAATAAGGGTTTTAATTTGTATTTTACTTATTTAATTTGAATCAAATTTTATAGGAATATAATATAAATTATTATATATATATATATATATTATTTTGGGATTTAGGGTGTCACAAATAGTATATTAATTATAATAGTATAAGTAATAATAAAAGATAATTAAATGTTATTTATAAATTTTATTTATAATAGTGACTAAAATTTAATTTTGAAAAAGCGCGGTAAAATGTGCATAACAAGCGCGCATTATATCTACATAATTTATAGCGCTTTTTTAAAAGCGCTGTTGTATCTTTTACAACACTCGATTTCATAGCGTTTTTTTTTTGAAAAAGCGCTGTAAATGAATTAAAAAAAATGCTGTAAAATTCTATTTTTCGCGTAGTAAAATCAAATATAAATATTATTATATATATTTGGATCTTATTTTTCTAAAATCACTTAGATTGAATTTTGAATTTGTTTTTAAAACCAAACTGAAACCAAACTACAATTATAATTTTTAATACTTATTTATTTTTTCATTAGTACAAAATATTGTATAAACTATTATTTGTTTCTTTAAAAAGCTATTATTCGTTAGTTTTAATTAATTTTTAACATTACTTATTTATTTAATTGATATATTTTTACTATTATTTCATATAAATCAAATATTATCAAACTATGTTATTTCCATGATATTAAATTTTAATATATTATATATTGTATTTTACTTCAATTTGTTAAATTAATATAATTTTATAATAATAATAGTAAAATAATATTTTATAAATTATAATTTTATTGAACCAAAAATCGATCTAATCTAAACTGCGTTAATTTAAATTAAATCAGATTAATTTTTTAAAATGTTATCTAAATCAAATCACGAATATTTTAATTTTTAAATATTTTTTTTCTTTCAAAATCAATTTAAACTGCACTGATAATGATTACACGCGTAATCGTGATAGAGTAAGTTTATAGAAAATATAACGATTTTGACTGATTAACCATAAACAAAATGACAGAAAATAAACTCAGAAATAGTATAACCACCTCATTGTCGAATAAAACTTTTCACAGAAAAGGCAAGAATTACAGCGTGGATTGAACTTATAAACAAAGAAGTAAAAGGAAAAAGAAAATGAATAGTGAAAGCAATCAATAAAGATACTTTCAAGGATCATCATTGCTCCCTTTATTGCTTATACTTTGACATAGATATCCGGTGCGTTCAGTAATATTTGTGTTGGGAGTACAGCTATAATAAAGAAATAAAAAAAATATTAGATGTTATTATATATTATTTTTTTTACAAATACCTCTCATAGCAATCAACATTTCTGTATATTTGAATACATTATTTAGAGTATAAAAATTACCATTGGTGGCGTAACTGCATCTATATCGATAGGCATTTGTAATGCCTTGGTGTTATATACTCAATGGAAATTAAAAATAAAACCTCACTCACTAGTTGGAGGGAAGATTCAATATTACAATAATACATGAATTTCATGCTTGGAAAGCAACATACATAGTTTAAAAAATAGATATTTTGTACAGAAAAATACATACTAGTATTTTTTTT
Organism: Cicer bijugum; assembly: GCA_037974875.1. NCBI lineage: Eukaryota > Viridiplantae > Streptophyta > Magnoliopsida > Fabales > Fabaceae > Cicer > Cicer bijugum. The sequence continues at coordinate 11,247,173 of JBBPBT010000036.1, read as the reverse complement.
AACAATAACCTTGAGGCAGTTCAAATGGTTGCATATAGACGTGAAGACAGAGGTGCTAGCATTGATATTTTATAAAATAATACCAAAAAAAAATATTATTTGATTTGGCCGATAAAGATTCAACTCATATTTTAGAAGGATTTAGATTAGAATCACATTTCGACATGAGAACTTCGTTGATGAACATTATATAATTGTATCAAGACTCAATTTATTCAAACTTTTTTATTATTGAAAATCCGTATTTTAAAATGGTCGTGGTTCAGCGTGATCAATGTTTAAAAAACATATGAAATTATAATGACCATAAAAAAAATTAGAAGTATAAATAAATGGTCTTTTGTCGTCTTTACCGTTGAGACTGATATAATTGATGTTGGTTCGATTAATTGAATTTTAAAGAATATATTTAAATTAATTTCAAATGAATTTTATGCATGAAGGTCCATGATTAGCATAAATAAGTGTTGGGTATGTCACAAGGGGTCTAATAGATTACTACATTAAATCAATAACAACTACATAAATGGATCGGACATTATATCTTTATCCAAAATCTTAAATAAATGAATTTGTGTCTTTTCTCACTTATATAATATTTAATATCTATTTTATTTTTTAATAAAATAATATATCTATTTTTCCATCCATGGTTGATTTTCTTAATATGCCAATAGTAAACATAAAAAAAAAAAACTCTTTTATATATTTACAAAGTTTTGCTAACATCATTCACTTCAAAGATACCTTACTCTCTTTCCATGAGGAATTGAAGCTCAATTTCCAATAGACATCTCCAAAAATACATCATCACAGAAAAAAAAAAACTCATATGAAAATTGAAATGTCCACCAAACAAACTACTAATATGGTTCATGTAGATGAAGACTACATTGAAATGGAACTAAGTTCTTCCTCAAACTTCTTCTCTTACTCCATGGATTCACCACCAAAGAGTAGAGAGTTTGAATTCCAAATGACTTGTGTCTCCAATGAAAAAGATTCCAAAACTACCCCTGCTAATTTTGGTTTATTCATGATTTAGTTTATGTTAATTTTTGGTTTACAAATCCAGCATCAAGTGGACAATGATTTTGATTGTGTTGATATCGATAAACAACCTACTCTTCAACATCCATTGCTAAAAAACCACAAAATTCAGGTGAAGTGATTAATTAATAAATCTACTCTTCAAAATCTGTATATACTTAAATAACTTATCTTATATTTTATTATTCAAATGTTGTAATTAAACTTTTCAATAAAGATAATTTATTCATTTGTAAAGAATTTTAACTCTAATTACACTTCACTACTAATTAAACTTTATTTTGTTCATTTTTCATTGTATTGTAGCTTTACCCAACTTTCGCAAAGAATATTGTGCGAAATAGATCTTATAGTAAAATCGTGAATAAATGTCCTACGGGAAAAGTACCTATTTACAACAGGACAAAAAGACATCATGTAAGTCTATATTTTTTTTAAAAAAAATATGTGGAGAAATGTTGCATATTTCAAATATTGTATTTGTTTGTATTTTCCAGACGGTTACCCTTGATACAACCCAAAACATGACATTTCATGGAGCGTACGCATTCATAGGTGGGTATAGTCTATCACTTCAAAAACATCAATACAGCGCATCTTCAATTTGGGTTGAAGGTGGTCCACCAACACAACGTAATAGTATTCGAGTTGGAGCCGAGGTAATTTATTTTTTATTGTGTTTATGCCAAAATATTTCTATTTAATTTCATGAAATTAAATTGTGTGTGTGTGTGTGACGGAAAGAGATATCACTCCTTATTCTTTTGTGTATAAAATTCTCTTTTGATATATTATTTTCATCAACTTCTTAATATGCAAGGTTCATCCAAGTTTATATGGAGACAGTCAACTACGTATAACTGGTCATTGGATGGTAAGAATAATACATTAGATAATTTAAAAATACATAATTTGATTGTGGTCAAACTTAATTTGATTCAAATATGTAGGTGGAAGGTCAAAAGAACAATGGATGTTACAATTATGATTGTCCGGGTTTTGTGCAAGTCAACCAAATGAAAAACTGCACTCTCGGAGCTCTTATAAATATCAAAACTGGCATTGGATCATCTACAAAACAATATGTGGTATTCAGAATCCATCAGGTAAAATTGATTAAAAACGTATACACATATATTAGAATTCATATTAATCAAATGCCTTTAAAAAAGAAAATATTATATTATTAAAAAAATTATACCTTTAAAAATTAACAAGTGTTTATAAAGTTACTCTTTGTTAAATTGTGTTTTATTTAAGAGGTGTACAAAAAGTTGCCAAAAAGAATGATAATTAAATTGATGGTCTAAAATATTAATTCATTATGAGTTAACGTATTTGATTTTTTTTATTGGTTTGTATCATATCCTAGTAACTTACTCAATTATATAATATTGCTTAAATATTTGTAGGATCGATCTACAGGTAATTGGTGGTTAACACTGGGACGAAATTCAGATTTTATTATTGGATATTGGCCAAAAAAATTATTCACTCATTTAAGCACAGACGCATCATTGATTAGATTTGGAGGTCAAACATATGCTCCACTGAATATGGATAGTCCCCCAATGGGTAGTGGGAGATTGCCTTTAGAAAAATTCAAAAACTCAGGTTTCATGGGATCGCTTCAGATTATCAATTCAGATTATAACCAAAATGATATAAAATCTAATAATATGAAGCCATACAGTGACAATAACACAAATTGTTATGACTTCTGGTACCATGGTTATCAAGGACCTTTCTGGAAACACTACGCCAAAAATGACATTTAACAGCGCACCTTTTACAGCGCTTTCTAAACACAAGCGCTGTTGTAAATATATTTTAAAAATAACGGAGCCTTTTACAGCGCTTTTGATGACAAGCGCTGTAAAAGAAGCGCTGTAAAAGAACAAGATGATCAGACCACTATGCAAAATAGTGGAGTCACTCTCGTAGCTGAAGCGATGCATGTCTCCAGTGCAAAAGACAAAAACCCAATATATGCAAATCTATCATATTTTGGGGTTATCGAGTGCATATGAGAGTTAGACTACACAATGTTTCGTGTTCCCATATTTGGTTGCAAGTGAGTCGATAATAATAATGGTGTTCGGATTGATGAGTCAGGAATCTTGCTTGTGGATTTTAATAGGGTGGGATACAAAGACGAGCCTTTTATTTTAGCGTCCCAAGCTCAACAAGTGTTTTATGTCACTGATCCTTCTGATGATAAATGGTCTGTTGTCCTATCGACCAATAAAATAAGTGATGATAACAATAATGATGAAGATGTTGGTAATGATCTTTTATTTGCAACATCACAACAACCACATGAAATTGATTCAACTGATGACGGTTTATATCTTAGAGATGATCATGATGAGGGAATTTGGATTAATCCATCGTTTCATATTGTAAATGGACAAACAAATGTGAATCCCACCAGGAAAAGAAGAAGGGCATCTTAATTTACATGTTTAATTGTTTTATATAAGCCATGCATGTAATCTGAATTATTGTGATAAATATGCATGTAATCTGAATTATTGTGGTAAATATGCATGTAATTTGAATTGAGTGTTTTATACTAATATGGCAGATTAGCAACAGATTTCATATCAGAAGCTTTTGGAAGCATAAGCCTTTGTGGAAGTTGAGTTTATTCGCCTTAAATATGGCATAATTGAATCATGGTGATCTAGCAGGAACAATTTCTTGATTTGAATTGCCTTAAATATGGCATAATTGAATCATGGTGATCTACCAGGCTAGTTGTTGTCTAAGAAGGCAAGCATAACCAGTGATTCAATTAGGGCTTAAGTTTTTGGATTTTGGATAGTTTGGTTGATGAGTCTTTATTTTGATGAGGGGTGGGGGATAAGGGTCTTTGGTGAAGTGCATGTCTATGTAAATTTGGACAATTAGCTCTGATACCAAGTTGTACATTTTCTGACAAGTATTGGATTAATCTCTTGTGGTGTGCAAGAGGACTAGACGTACCCTTGGTTATAAGGGGAACCAGGATAATTCTTAATGTGTCATTTACTTACTGCAGTTATTATTAAGCTTTGTTCTTAAACTCACAAAATCCAACTACCATATAACTAAAAACATGAAAATTTACCTACACCTAATTCACCCCCCCCCCCTCTTAGGCGTACTTCTGTACTTACAATTGGCATCAGAGCGGGTTAAGGTAACTTACTCCTCGATCAAATATACATGGCTCCCGCACAACCTGTTTTTAGAGATGGTGGTAGCAGTACCAAGCCACCATGTTTTGTTGGAGAGCACTACGATTTCTGGAAAATACGTATGCAAGCATATCTTGAAGCACAAGGAGATGACATATGGGATGCAGTGGAAAATGGGCCTCACATTCCGAAAATTGTCATCAATAACAAAGAAGAAATTAAGATAAAAAACTCTTGGACTGACGATGATAAAAGGAAAAAGAAAAGTGTTGTTTGATAAGAAGGCTAAGAATATATTGCAATCTGCACTAGGGAATGGATGAATTTTTCCGGATATCTCACTGCAAAACAGCAAAAGAAATATGGGATACGTTGGAAGTAACTCATGAAGGCACCATTGAGGTAAAAAGATCTAAACTCAACACACTATCACAAGAATATGAGTTATTTCGAATGCAGCCCGGAGAATCTATTCTAGACTTGCAGAAAAGGTTCTCTCACTTAACCAATCACTTGACAGCACTTGGAAAAATCTTCACCAATGATGAATTAAATCTAAAAGTACTAAGGTCATTGACAAGGGCCTGGGAACCAAAAGTTACAACAATATCTGAAAAGAAAAGCCTATCCAAAATGTCTCTTTCTGCACTATTTGGAAAACTTCAAGAGCATGAAATCGAACTTGGAAGGCTAGAACAAAATGAAAGTCAAGAAAAGAAGACCAACAATATTGCTCTAAAGACCGAATCAAGAGAACAAACCAAAAACGATGATTCAGATAAAGATGAAAATATTATCCTTCTTGTTAAGAAGTTTGGTAAGTTTCTTAAAAATGACAGAACATTAAAAAAGAAAAGCTTCAAGAAGAAAGATATTTCTACATCAAATCAAAACTTCACTTGCTTTGAATGTGGAAAACAAGGACATATTAAAGCAGATTGTCCAAACCTTGCTAAGAAGAATGCCATCAAAAAGAAAGACTTCAAGAAGGCATACATAGCTTGGGAAGATAACGAAGTAAGTTCATCTTCAGAAACAGAAAGTGAAGAATGCGCCAATGTTGCATTAATGGCCTCGCATCAATCAGATGATGAAGAAGAGGTTAGTAACATAGACTCTCCTCATTATAATAAAACCAATAGTGAATTAATTATAGAATACAATGATGCTCAAAACGCAAACTTGGATATTCAAATGACAAAAGTGGTCTTGGATATTCAAAATTTGGATATTCCAAACTTGAACAAAACTATTTTTGTTAAAGCAAGTAGTCAATCTTTTAAAAGCGCTTACAAAAATGTGTTAATATTTATAATATAACTTTAATGTATTCAACAATAATTTTTATATTCTAAAAAAATTAATAATATTAATTAAAGTTATATTTTAAAGAATAAAATAAATGTACCTAATAAAGTAAAAAAAAGGTTATATTGTCTGATGGAGACCTTTTACAGCGCTTATTGGGAAAAGCGCTATAAAAGAGCCTTTTAAAAAAATTAAATAAGGACGCCTTTTAGAGCGCTTTTTCACAAACGCTATAAAAGGCTTTTAAAAATAACATTCATCAGACACCTAACAGGACCTTATCTAACAAGATTTTCTTCAAACACCTTGTACGCATTTTTCGCAAAAACACATTGTTAGCAGGCTCTTTAACAAAAACACATTGTTAACAAAAACATCAGACTCAAATTCATTTTTCGCAACATGACAATGAACCTGAAGACCAAGTTTCGATTTAAGAAGGAATGTAAAGAGATAAAAAGGGTGTTGAACCTGAAGAACAAGTTTCGATTTAAGAATGAAAGGGAATGTAAAGAGATAAAAAGGGTGTTGAGGTGGAGATTAAATTGTTTGGAGGTTCAGAATAAAAGGAGTAAGCTTTGATGTTTGTGAAGAAGATGCATAAAAGGAGTTTGGTGAAGAGGAAGAGTTTAAAAAATAAGATAACAAAACACAAAAATAACATAAAAAAACAATAAGGCCTTTTACAGTTGTAAAAGACTGTAAAACAAACATAATTAAACAAGGAGGTCTATTACAGCGCTTGTTCAAATAAGCGTTGTAAAAGACTCTTGTAAAAATAAAATAAAGAGACCTTTTACAACGCTTATTTGAACAAGCGCTGTAAAAGGCGTTAAAAAAACATTATATAACATTCTCAATCAATGAGGTCTTTTACAACGCTTATGATGGAAAAGCGCTGTAAAAGAGCCTTTTAAAAAATTAAATAAGGACACCTTTTAGAGCGCTTTATTAACAAGCGCAGTAAAAGGCTTAGGCCTTTTACAGCGCTTGTTAAAAAAGCGCTATAAAAGGGTTATAAAAAAGCGCTGTAAAAGGGTTATATATATAACAGTAACCGCTTAAGTTTCCTCTTCATTACGTAAACTACACTATCATCTCAACCTTCATCGTTCTTCTCTTCTTTTGCAAACCCTATAATCCCGTCCATTACGAACTGTTTTTCCACGATCATCTCCTTCATTTCGAACCTTATTTCAATCCAAGATCATTTCGAACCTTATATTTTCATTGAAATACGTAACCCTCATTATGTATTTCTTCAAACCGTTTTCTGTGAACCTTATTTCTGTGAACTTTCTGTGTTCGCTCTTTTCTTTGCATTTCATCTTTCTTCGAACCATTATTCAGGTATTGATGTTATTAATTTTTTGTAATCATTAAAATGCATGTTGAGCTTGTTTAAAATATATATACTGATACATGTTGAGCTTGTTTAGAATAATGCATGATGCATGTTGAGCTTGTTGATGTTATACTAAACTGCATGTTGAACTTGTTGTAGTTAAATGGATACAAACAAGGATTTAGAATGTCAAAATGAAGACGTTGGCACCACTAAGGCTTATGAAAATGAAGTCAAACGTGGTGCAACTATAATGCAAAATGTGATTAAAGCAAGGAGCAATGGCACCAAGTTTGAGGTTATACTATATGAGTTTATTAGGTTGGCTGGAATGAGAGTGGTCAGCCAATTGACCCACACAGCTCTATGTTTGTAAGCTATATTGGGGCTGTTGTTCGTCAAAATATCCCAATTACAATTGACGATTGGAGAGATAAGGCGTTGAAGGATGGCAAAGATATAATATGGAATGACATTCAAGTAAATTTATTGATCCAATCTTTTGTCATTTATAATTTTTTTCATTGAAATACTTTACTTATAATTTTTTTCATTGCAGACGACTTTTGTCCTTGATGAGGGACGAAAGAGTTACGTTTTGAGAGTTGCTGGGGAAATCCATCGGGGATTTAGATCGCATCTCTCAAATTTCTATCTAAAAGATAGAGAAGGAAACACAACTGCTGAACCTCCAAAAATATATCAATATTATATATCAAATGATGAATGGAAAGCATTTGTTTCCAAACGTTCTGACCCCGCATTTGTCGTAAGTGATTAATTTATTAGCATTTGTGTTTTTTATTATTCATATTCGTAGCGTATTTTAAATTTTCACATAATTGCTATTTTTTTATATAGAATATTAGTAAGGCAAATCGCGAGAGGGCAAGCAATTCGATGCACCCATACAAAAAATCACGTATGGGATATGCACGTCTAGAGCAAAGACTTGTAAGTAATTAAACATCACTTTTATATAATGAGAGAATTTGTATTATAAACTATAGTTTCTAACTAATATTTTGTTTATGATCTTAACGAATAGCGACAAGACACCCAATCCGATCAACCATTGGGTCGTCATATATTGTGGAAGGAAGCTCGTGTAAATAAAGACGGGGTGGTTGATAATGAAAATGTCAAAAAAATAGTAGAACTTTGTGTAAGTATATAATCACTTTAATATTTTTTAATATTGTATTTATCACTTGAATACTTTTTAATATTGTATTTTAAAAATGTTATTGAACTTATCTTTTCAATGTTATATGTATTTTAGGAGGCCATCGAACAAAGTTCTGAAAATAAAGAGGGCAACAAGGCTAATTAATTACTTACATGCTTATGTAATTACTTATGCATTAAACAATATTATATATTAACTGTACTTATGTTTTAACTATTGATTTAGGTTGTCACTTCATGTTTCATATACTTGTCCTCGCCCACTCATCGGAAGGTGGGAAAAGGAAAATTGTACAATACTTTGGGAGAAGTATTGCACAATACCGATCCCTGCGGGCCATGTCAAAGTATCGCCTACTGTTGCTTTCGAACCAACTGCACCGTTGCTGATACCGGACAACGACGGAGATATGCAGACATTGGGCGAAGCTATTGGTAGTTACGTGGCATGGCCCACAAACCTTGTTGCCCTCGTCAAAAGGCCTCCCATAAACGAATCAGTTACGTCTCCTGAAAAGGTTTGTCAGATTTATTGCATAAGGTTTGTCAATTTTTTCAGATTCAATAAACTAACATTTAACCTCATTTTTGTAGGTCCAAATAAATAAACCACCCGCACATCCAAAAAAAGGCAGCAAACCTCAAAAATTGGAGGTTAATAGAGCTGCCAAATTACAAAGGCCGGAGGGCAATAAAGCTGCCAAACTTGCAGCAAGAAAAAAACTGGATCGGGGTAAATCAATCGCTGCTGCTGCTCCTAAAATAAGTCAGCCATGCCTTGGTAAATATGGGGCGTGTCTTGACATCCAAGTAAAAAAGAACATGGGCAGCAGCGACGATTCGCGCATGGTACACATGAATAAAGATATATTCGGAGATGATTATGAGGAATTTCTCGGAAAGGAGCACATATACGAACTTCTCGAACATAAGGAGCTCAGTGCTACTGTAATGAGCTTGTACATAAGGTAAAAAATACTTTTAATTGCATTTATTGGTAATTAATTAAATGTATTGGTAATTAATCTAGTTTAAAATTTTCATTGAAGGTTTTTGTATGAGAAGGTCGTGTGCCCGAGGCAATTGTCAAATAAATACTCATTCTTGTCTCCGCATAAGACGTCGATGTGGAAACTCGATCCTGAAAATGTAAAGAAATACATTGTAAATATGTTTTTAGGAAATATAGAAAAGGATAAATTGTTCTTCGCACCATATAATTCAGGGTACGTAATTTTATCTTTTTTAATTGATGAGAATTTAATTTATTAGTTGTGTATAAACAAAATTGCTTAACCAATTTTTTGTTGTTGTAGGGCACATTGGGTGCTATTTGCAATCAATGCGGTCTCTGAAGTTGTATACTATTTGGATCCCGTGCATGGCAATTACAACAATCATTCTAAAATAAAGACTATGTTCGACACGTAAGTAATATTCATTTATTTCTTACATATATATATAAATAATGTGTTTGTTCATGCTATAATAATCACATTTATTCATTCGATAGTGCTTTAAAAGTTTTTTGATCTCAAAGAGGTGCGACAGTGTCGAAGCAAAAGTCTAATAACATTACATGGATCACAATAAAGTGCCCTCGTCAAACAAACAACATCGACTGTGGGTACTACGTATTGAGATTCATGAAGGAGATTGTTGACAAGAATAAAACTATTATCCTAGAAACGGTACGGTATTTTGATTATATGATTTTCATATATAAATTATCTATATATTTGATACTAACTTAATATAATATGTTCAATTTTTATATTGTAGTACTTTGACAATTCCAGTCCATCATATTCTGAGCAAGATCTAATGGAATTAAAAGAAGAATGGTGTGAGTATTTGCTTGAAATGAAAATTATTTGATTTTCTGGAAATGAATTGACTTGTTACTTCTCCTTACAATTTAAGAATACCCAAAATATCAATTATTGCAGTTGACGCATATAGTTGAACATTTTACTTACATCTTCTTTAAGTTGAGTTTAAGTTTAAAATACTGCAATTTATATATTTTAAGCAAATTTCATTATAAATATCTTGCATTATATAGAATAGAGATAGTATTGTACATATTTGTTCATTTATGAGGTTTATTTTAACGATTTTTTTTTTTAATTTATAGTGCAATTTGCTTAAGTTTTAATGTTTGACTTTAACTATTTTTAAACCGAAAAATAAGTCAACACAAGTTTAGAACAAACACTATATGCTTTTTTGAAGAAGAAAACAAACACTATGTTATACAGCTCAATTTCATTAAGATAGCCCATGCTATGCTCCACAATTTATTTAATGAGTTTCAATTATTCTAATAGTTGAAATTATTCTATTTTTTTCTCTTATCGTATCACTAAAGAATCATATCATTATTTTAATTTTTTTCTCTCTTAAAGTATTAATGTAATGTCCAAAAAATAATTCTCCTAATCGAATATACTAGTACTACTATTAAGACATAGTCAATTTTGGATAGTGGACCCCAAGCCTTCGCACATGGTTTTCTTTTCCACGTGATTGTCATTGTCATCTTCTCTTATATTCCAACAAAATGGTTAAATATTTAATATTATATCAATATTTATTTAATAAAAATATTTTATTCGTTTCACAAACAAAAATTGTTTAAGATTTATATATATATATATTAAAAGTTATAATAATTAAAAAATATCATTCTATCAAACTATTTATTTTAATTGTTAGTAAATTTTTCACTGTTATTAATACAAAATATAATAATATTTTGAAATATATGTAAATTATAATCATGAACGTAATTTAGAAGAAAAAAATTAAAATTATATTATAAATGATTAATAATATTTATTTTAAAACAATTATTTTTTTTTTAAAGTGATGTTAATTGTGAGATGAAAAAATAATATTTTTTTATATAAATGTTCATATATTATTTTTATCTATATTTCTACGATTAATAGTCAAACTGACGAATTGAAGTGATTAAGAAGTTCAATTAAGTCGAGTAGTTCAAAAATATTTGAATTCAAATTTTAATCATATTTTTTTTTATTTAATTTACTTTAAAACTTTAAATTATCAAAATTTCTTTCTGTATGGAGGCAGAGGATTAACTTAAAATAATTTATTTAATGGATTACGTGCTTTTATCATTTTATAATATACGTTAGTTATATTATGGTTAAATAGAATTTTTGTCTCACAATTTTAGCTTCATAGTTTTCAAAATTGTAAGACTTTTTTCTTAGCTATGCATTATAGACTTAATTTTGATAACCTAACAAGTTTAATGCTTACGGAACAATTGAGTTGATTACACGACACTGTCTTAGTGAATTTTCACTTAACATCTCATCTTTGTTATTTAAAAAAAAAAAAAAAAAATCTCATCCTCAAGTGTCATAAAAATTGCATTAACTTTGCTGTTAGTGTAGGCAGCATCCCCACTATGGGTTGGAATTTTTTTTAATAACATCGAAAATAATAAAATGATTTTGTGTTTTAAAAATATAAGATCCGTAAACAACGATTATAATGTATATTTATACTTTTAAAAAATAAATATTATATATATACATATAATGCTACAAATTTAAATATATTTAATTTCATTATTTTAAAAAATTTCGTCGGTATCAAAACTTAAATCACAAATACAATCAAATTTTTATTTAAGACTCTTTTAAGTGAATTCTCACTCAACAATAGATTTTAATATCACTTACTTAATTGTTATATAAGTTTCTCATTTGCTATTTCGTCAAAACTCATTTACAAAATAAATACATGAAGAAAATATCAAACCTTTTAAAAATTAATGGACTATAAGCCATAGCCCAACTCAACACGATAGAAACTGTGCCTCAACGTTTATGAGGCTGAAAATTCTGCAAGTAATACATTAAATTGTCATATAACTATTGGAAATTGGAAATTACTTGTATATATGGAATTTTTAAAAGAATCATTGGGACATAACTATATTTGTTTTTCCACCATTTATGAGGTTGGATTGTGACTTTAATTTTTTTGAAGAATAATATGTAAGATGTTTATAATGATTGTTACCTACCGTGCAATATGTTAATTCATAAATTAGCTTTTATTTGACTATATATAAATAATTTTTATATTTTAATGAAAATATATTTAAATTATTAAAAATGTTTGATTTTTATTATAATTATCTTTAATTTTAACATTTTTATATAAAGGAAAAAAAAAGTGAACATGATGATTTGGAAAATAAGAGTTAAAACCATTAAGCCAAGAAACATTGTTCTTGTCTTTAATTTAATTTAATTTTTTTTCTTCATTTTTTACATAATTTTTGTGAATTTATTAATTAATAAATTTATTTTTAAAATTTTGGTGGAGCAACACGACAAGCCACAATCTTACCGTTAAAAAGAGCAGGGTGAGATTTTTAACCATTTAACAGTACTAGTTGACCCGACTCCCCTATTTTAGGTGGGTTAATGATAGGGGACGAGACGGGTCTGGTTGACCTGTTTTGCCATCCCTATACATCAAATGGTGATTTGAAAGATCAATGATTCTCCTCAGATGGACTTAGAAGGCCTAGAATATAAGGTGGACACTTGAAGTCACAAAGGTACATAGAAATTCTAAGCTTAAAACATCTCATTCTTTGACAAATTTTTACCTGATCATTGGAGTGTAAGTACAACACTTATCATTTGCGATATCCTAATAAAAGAATATATAACAATTAAAATTTAGAAAGTATAATTTTTTTACACTCTATCCTTAAAGCCTAGCTCAACGGATAAAATATCGATATTATTAGATTGAACATTATGTTCTAGATTTGAACTTAAAACATCTCAATTGTATATGCGAGTTTAGAGTCCCATTTACCATCTTATATACAAACAGAAAAGAAAATTACACTTCAATATTTTTAATTAAAGTATGTTCTTTTTATTGCATTTCAAATTGGTTAATTCAGTTGTTTGAGCCCTGAAATATGGTAACATTGTTTTTGTAAAGGAAAAAAAATGTGAACATGATGATTTGGAAAATAAGAGTTAAAACCATTAAGCTAAGAAATTGTATTAACCAATCACTTTACTCATAAGTTTGAAAAATACATAACTTGTATGGTAGATGAACATTACACGAAACACATTGATGACGCTAAGAGGCTACTACCAAAGTTGCAAAACATGTTCTCAATTATATAATTTACAACTATATTTTTAAAGTTCTTATGACTCAACTTTTAGGCCTTAACTGGATTGATAGAATATGATAGAAGAAACTAAAATATAAAAGGGAATTTATAAGGTTTTATTGTTTGAATTTAAACATAAAATAATCAAATGATTTGTCTACTCTAGGTTAGACATAAGTCCATTTTGATATTATTGACAAACATACATCATTTGATAAATCTAACATTTTAAACTGAGTAAAATTTCAGGAACAACAACTCAACCCTACACACTTGAGACAATAGCTTGGAACTCAAGGAATCAACCAAAGCTGGAAGATTTACTAAGCAAATCGATTCAGCAATTGCTTTTGTAAAGGGGGTTGTATGAAAATGTGTACTCTGTAATTAAACAATCGATTAGTCAAATCGATTGTACATCCTTTGAAAAGTCGTTTTTCAAATCACATGAGCTAAGCTAATAGTGACATAATCGATTGGAAAATCGATTGTGCAAGTCACAGAACCAAGCCATTTAGAAAGCTAATCGATTGGCAAATCGATTTCAAAAAGAAGGTTTCAAAAGGAACATGTTCTGTGATAAACACAATCGATTGGACAATCCATTGAACCATATTTCTTTTGTAACAAGTTTGGTATCAATCTATTAAGAAATCGATTGAATGAACCAACTGGTAAATCATTTTTCAGAAACATATTACATAATCAATTGACACATCGATTTGCTTGAAATAAGCTAACTCTCTGTAATAATCCAAATCGATTGGTAAATCTTACTGATGGCACGCGTTAAACGTACTTCTGCAAGTACCCCTTCACCTTCATCTTCCTCTAGTGGAAGAACACCATCCCCTCCTCCATCAAAGAGAGTACCCATACCAACTCACAAGATTATGGCCAAAGATAAAGGGAAGGCCATTGCTGTGTATCAAGGGAAGAACAAGAAAAGAAAGTCTCCTCCCACAGAAAAATTAATGTCAGATGTGATGAAGGAGATTGATCAGAAAAAGAAGAAACGTGTCTCTTCACCTCAACCAAAGAAGAAATCTATCCCTTCACCTCAACCAAAGAAGAAATCTATCCCTTCACCTCAACCAAAGAAGACACAGTCTTCTAAAGACAAACAAACTGATGAATCTGTCTTGCCCCCTGCTTTTATCAAACGAAAAATCCATGAGGCACGAACCATGGATTTTCCTTATTTTGATTCAGATGGTTTTTCATTTCAAAGTCATTTGAGGTTTCACGGTTTGGAAGACTTTCTATCCTGCTCCATTGATACTTATCCAAACCTGATTCAGGCATTTTAATCAACCTTCACCCTCACGGATACGGGATTCAAGGCTGAAGTAAAAGGCAAGAAGATCACCATGACTTTTGAAGAAATTTCGACTTTATCCGGACTGCCCTATCATGGAAAATCAGTTGATGGTAGTGACTCATCGGATGCTGCTGACAAGGGCTGGGAAGCATTTGTGGACAGACACACAGCTGTGCAGGACCTGATGGTCGATGGCTTTGTTGAAACGATTTCACTGCCAATCGGTCAAATGAAGGTCCAGCAAAGGATGCTTATGTACACTCTCACCCGGATGCTCGTTCCACGATCTGGAAATCATGCGGTCGTCCAAAAGTTGGACATCACACTGCTGTGGTGACTGTGCAAGGAGCTCAAGATGAGCTGGGCATGGATTGTCCTGAGGCACATGTTGGAAGCTGCACAGGGAAAGCTGGTACTTCCCTATCCACAGCTAATCACGAAGATTCTGAGACATTTCAAAGTGTCCACTGTCAATGAAGAATCTTCCAAAACCATCCTCTCATTCAGCGAGTCAATTATGAATCAAATGCAATTGAAGAGGGTGCACGACATTTGGATAAGACCTCAACCAAATGCTGAACCAGCTCAGTCGAGTACAGAACAAGCCGCTGAGCCAGTAGTAGCCCCTCCTGAGTTGTTAGCAAAGCTGCTGGAGTGTATGGAAACTCAAGTGGCTCACAACGCTAAGATGTAAGCGTCCAATGCAAGAATGGAGGCTGCTTTGGGAAAACTTCAAGCAGATCTGAAGATTGGCCGACATTTAGGCCTAAAACTATCATTTAGCGATGTTGCTGAGATTGGCCGACAAGCAACAGAAGAACAAAATCCCACAACCATAGATAGCCCTGAACCTCATGGTGAGGAGACACCTGCTGAGGGTAATACATCGGTCTCTAACTCACTCGTAGCTAATAATGAGGAACAGCCTAGCTTAGGTGATTAGGATTTTAGGTTCTTTGTTGTGTTGTAATGTTCTGGTATTGCTGTATAATTTTCTTGCTCAGTGTACTACTTTTCTTAAATATATGACAAATGAGAGTGTTTACTCAATTTAACTGTGTTTAAGTGTAATTGTACTCTGATCTATACTGCTATATTCTGCTATATTTTTTTTTGGTGCTTTGAAGCCATAATCACCAGTGATCATTTCTGTTATTCTGATTTGTAAACAAATATAGATTATGCTACTGTTCTATCCTTTCACTTCTTTTTGCATTAACTGACGAATGGGGAGAGAATTTATAACTTGTATTACACATTACTTGTGTTCCTGTACTGAAATTGTATTTAACCTGCTTCTACTGCTGCTGCAATTGGAAAATTTTGCTCTGATAATTGCTCTAATATTGGTAACATTCTGCTATGATATTGATAAATATAGTGCTGTTACCAACTGCTCTGATGACTGCTCAAAATGCATGATAATACTGATACTGCATGCTCTGTTGGTAACCTATTTTTTTTGTTAAGCTCTAAACCCTGATAATCCTAATACTAAATTGTGAACAACATGCCATGATAATGTAATATGTTGTTGTGTTACTTAAATGAATCATGACTGCTTAAATTTAGGGTGAGACTGTTAAATTTAGGGGGAGCTTGTCTTTTTCTTATAATGGTAATTGTAATGTTATACCTTGAAATGTAAAACTCAAGTTAAAATTGTATGTTTGTCACTTAATCAAGAAGGGGGAGATTCTTAGACATAAGTCCATTTTGATATTATTGATACACATACATCATTTGATAAATTTAACATTTTAAACTGAGTAAAATTTCAGGAACAACAACTCAACCCTACACACTTGAGACAATAGCTTGGAACTCAAGGAATCAACCAAAACTGGAAGACTTACTAAGCAAATCGATTCAGCAATTGCTTTTGTAAAGGGGTTGTATGAAAATATGTACTCTGTGATTAAACAATCGATTAGTCAAATCGATTGTACATCCTTTGAAAAGTTGTTTTTCAAATCACAGGAGCTAAGCTAATAGTGACATAATCGATTGGCAAATCGATTGTGCAAGTCACAGAACCAAGCCATTTAGAAAGCTAGTCGATTGGCAAATCGATTTCAAAAAGAAGGTTTCAAAAGGAACATGTTCTGTGATAAACACAATCTATTGGACAATCCATTGAACCATATTTCTTTTGTAACAAGTTTGGTATCAATCAATTAAGAAATCGATTGAATGAACTAACTGGTAAATCATTTTTCAGAAACATATTACATAATCGATTGGCACATCAATTTGCTTGAAATAAGCTAACTCTCTGTAATAATCCAAATTGATTGGCAAATCGATTTGATGAAAAAAACTGAGTCCCTGGGACCAGTGAAATCGATTGGCAAAATCGATTGGAACAAAAATTTAAGTTACAGGGAAAACTTAGCCTATGGCCAAATCGATTATGTGAATTAATGAATCGACTGAGTAATCGATTGTTTTGATCTCGTTGTTGGAACAAAACACCTTTAATCGATTATGCAAATCGATTCCAATATGAAATGCATATCAATTCTGAAAAGTGCATTAAAATAATCAATTAGGTAATCGATTAGTCTATATAGTTTAAAGATTCAAGAAAAACAAGATACGCGATAATCGATTGGGAAATCGATTGAGCCTGCTTTAATACATTAATGAATCGATTGGGAAATCGATTTATATGTTGTTTTTCAGAAACTATATAAACGATTTCAATCACTTTTTCTCACAGAATACATAACGATCTTTTTCATATCTTCTGCTCACAACTTGAATAACCTCTGATATTACTTTTTCAGATCCGAACCAAATATTCTTCATGATCTTAGAGAGCTGAAAAATAAAACTAGAGAGAAAAAGAAAGATCTCACAAACACTCATTTGGAAAAGTACTTCTTGTGTGAGATTTGTTGTAGTGATTGAGACAACTACTGTATACATTTTATCTTTTCTGTAACAACGTTTTTGTAAAGAAAGAACTGAGAAAAATCCAGTAACGAAACTGGTAACTATCTTCTTTGTAGAGAGGCCTCATCAAGAAGGAGTTTCACTGTGATCTTGGGAGAGTCTGCTGAGTGACTTGAGGGATACAGTGGGTGCGCAAATAGAACCAAGAGAGTTTAGTTTTTGGATAGATAGGCTAGGAGATAGCTGGACAATCTGTATAAACAAACTCTAGAAGATGTATGAGGACGACTCATACTAGGATAAGTCTATGGTCAACATCTTAGAAAGCAACTCAACACCATTGAAAGTGACTCAACATATCTCTCTCACATGTTGAAAATGACTCATCATAAACCTACAAAAAGGCAGTAGCTAACAAGATAAATATTTAGCTCTTACATATCTTAAAGAAAGAAAAAAGAAAAAGACATCACGTGTTCAAGTTCCTAAGAATTCTGTAACCTCGTACTAGAGGATGGACTGATCCAGTTCAAGGACAACTGGATGGAAATTTCGTAAATATAATGAAAGACCTTAGACTTTTTGATTGAAATCCCCAACAGTCATAAAAGTATTTGTCACTTGGAAAGGACATTTCAAAGTCTTTATAAAATGCAGCATGCTCTTCATCATCAACACACAATAATATTATATAAAAAGATCAAGTATCTTAAAGCTATCAAGAACAATTTTCATCCTCTCTTTATACTTTCTATAATCCTATACTAGATATTTGAAATATCATTTTAGAAAGTGTTTAAGTAAAGAGAAACAATCGTACTCATATCACGTGAGTTACACTTGGAAATAATTGAAACTTGTAAGAAACAAGATTGTAAGTTTGGTGAGGCTATATAATACACAAAGTGTAATCAACCTCTGTGAGAGGTTAATCAATTTGATCATTAATAAAATATCACAAGTGTGTGAGGACTAGACGTAGTTGTTGAATGGATTCATGAACAAATGTTAAACCCACTGTCTTTTCTTATATTTTGTTAATATAGTTACTTCATTACCGAATTTTCCAATACATAATGTAAATCAGGTTAGTAGAAAACATGAATGTGAAAGGCAAAAACACGGCTGACAATGCAGATGTTATAATATTCTTTGCCTTAGCATTATAACCTACCTTCTTTTTATCATCCTCAGACCAGTCAGATCTGGGTTTAGGGATTAGTGGATCACCAGTCCCTGCTAATGTAGGTATATAGGGTCCATTTTCTACAGCATCTAGAATATCAATACCACTAGCTTCTAAAAATATCAACATCCTATGTTTCCAGTACATGTAGGCGGCCCCATTAAAAGCAGGGGGCCTTGCCAATGAAGCACCTTCACCTAAAAACTCAACAGAAGTCATTTTCTTTTATGAGAGTTACTCTAAAAAAGACAAGCTCTAATACCAATTGATGTAATATATGAGGCTAAAAATGTATATGACAGTTTATATGCAATTTCCAAAATTACAAAGTAGTTTAACAAAATGCAATTTTGTTAAACAAGAATCAATCACAGTCCCTAATGAATTGTTTCTAAGCAGAGGTTCACATGTACATATATGATCAAATTACTAATGCAGCGGATGCTTTGATTGTTAAACAATTTGACCAAGATACAAACAAGTCAATATCAATTAATCCAGAATTATGTCTAACGCATGCAATCAATATTAATCAAACAATCATACATTGCAAGATTAAAATAAGAGCAAGGGATAGAGAGTAGTGCACCGCAATTTTTATATTGGTTCAGCCGTCTGTTTGACGGCTTACGTCCAGTCCTAAGATCAAACCGATCTTAGCCTTTTCCAATAGAATCTTGTAGAGTCGTTTTACAGATGTTCCAGCGCTCCCGGCCTATCAATCTTAAAACACACTCCCTATTCTATCTTTTACAACCACTGTATCCCAGAGTTCTTCTCTGAACTCTTCCAAGATCACAACAAAGTTTCTTCTTGATGAGCCCTCTCAACAACGAAGATAACTATCAGCTTCACTGCTGGATTTTTCACAGTTCTTTATTTACAGAATATTTGTTACAGAAAATCTAAAATGAAGATATACAAAATCTTTCTCAAGCAGTCTTCTTCTCAAGCAATCCTTTTCAGGTCTCTATTGATCATGAATAATGGTTGGTTCAAGTCTGAAAAAGGAATATCAAATGTGAGAAAAAGGTATTCAAATGTTGGTGCAAGAGTTCTCTGTTATGTGTTATGAGTGTATGAGAATTATATGAGAGTTATGAGAAGAAGTGTTTGAAAAACGTTTATATAGTTTCTGAAAAACAATAGACAAATCGATTTACCAATCGATTTATTAATGTAATAAAACAGGAACAATAGATTGCCCAATCGATTATCACGAGTCTTGTTTTTCTTGAATCTTGAAACTACATAAACTAATTGATTATCTAATCAATTATTTTAATGCACCTTTCAAAAAATTATGTGCAGTTCATAATGTAATCGATTGCCTAATCGATTTCAGATGTTTTGTTCCAACAACGAGATCAAAACAATCGATTACTCAGTCGATTCATTAATTCACATAAGCGATTCATTAAGTCACATAATCGATTTGGTCATAAACTGAAGTCTCCCTGTAACTTTAAATTTTTTGTTCCAATCGATTAGCCAATCTATTTCACTGGTCACAGGGACTCAGTTATTTTTCAACAAATCGATTTGCCAATCGATTTGGCTTATTCCAGGGACTTAGCTTATTTCAAGCCAATCAGTGTGCCAATCGATTAGGTGCTTTGTTTCTGAAAAAAGATTTTTCAGTTGGTTCATTCAATCGATTGCCTAATCGATTGATGCCAATCCTGTTACAAAAGAAGTTTGATCAAATAGATTGTCCAATCGATTTGCTTTGTCACAGACCATGTTCCTTTTGAAACATTATTTTCACAATCGATTTGCCAATCGATTAGCTTAATAAACGACTTGGCTCTGTGACTTGCATAATCGAATTGTCAATCGATTTGCATAATCAGTTTAGTCTTTGTGTTTTAAACAATCGATGTGGCAATCGATTAGTCCGCTAAATGGGTTGCCTCTGACTTGCACAATTGGTTTTCAATAAATTTGCCAGTCGATTGCCTAATCGATTAGTTCATCACAGACTATACATTTTTACATACAACCCTATTACAAAATCGATTTCCTAATCGATTTGCTAAGTAAATTTTCCAACTTTTGTTGATTCCTTGAGTTCCAAGCTATTGTCTCAAGTATGTAGGGTTGAGTTGTTGTTCCCGAAATCTTACTCAATTTAAAAGGTTAGATTTATCATATGATGTAAGAACATTGTATGTTTGTTAATTATGTCAAAATCAAGATCAAGAGGACTCAAGTCCAACAATTTGTAAATAAAGAACTTTTTCTAGGTAAAAAAATAAGTTTAATATCTTTAATTTTGAAGTTGAACCTCTAAAACTCTCTCCACATATTTCATTTTTTGCCAACCACAAATATGACTTTTTGAAACTGAAATTAACTTCTTGCTGAAGAGTTGTTTTTCCCTCTCAATCTCGACCATCCCTTAATTTGGAGAACAAATCTCAGCCACACATATAAAGCACAACCCCATATGTCCAAAACGCTTGTTCCGCGTTGCCCCATGCGCTGACACGCGACACGATATACACGTTCTCCAACGCGCTATCAAAACTATTTATGTTTTAGAACCATAAATCATAGCCATCTTATGTAGATCCTTACCATACACCCTCCACAGCTGCGTTACACAAGATCCATTTAATATAGGAAACTAAGATGCTTTTATATTCGTTCTTTAAATCCGTAAAATATTCAAATTCATAAGTTTAATTCATGATATTATAATTAACATGAACTATTTTGATGATATATTTTAGATATTTTTATGATATTATTAAATTATATTTTTTAAAATTATTTTTGTGATTCAAAAATTAATTAATATTTTTTATTGAATTAGAGATTAAAATGATATAATCTTATAATTTAAAGATCAAAATAATCTTGATATGTTCATTGTCTTCCATTCGACAAATATTGTATATACTCCTTAATTTTTGGCTTCATAGGGCTACCTTCATATTCCTCATCTCAATATTCTCAATACTCTCTATGCTAAATAACTCATCACTTTGTCACTATATTATATACTCACTATAAACAAATATTGGGAATTTTTTATTCTAAATTGTCCTAGTTTGAAAAAAAATATACAGAAATGTCATACTTTTTGCCCCAATTATTTATCGCAATTTGGGGATGCGACCTCCTGAAGGAGATTTTTTCTCATTTTAACAGATGGTCGGATCCTGGGGATGCAACCTTGTACTGTGACAATTTTTTTTTTGCCATTTTAAGGATATTTGTATATTATTAATTATTTTTATTATTTGAATAATTTAAAAATAATTAAAATATTTAAAAAATAAAAATACTATTATGAAAAATAATAATAATAAATTTAATAATATTATAAATTATTATAATAATAATAATAATAACAATAATAATAATAATAGTAACAAAATTAATTAAAATTAATTAAATTAATTAAATTGAACCAATAAAATACGTTAAATTAAAAAAAAAATACAGAAAATTGAAAGAAAAAATCCATCAAATTTATATTTATTATTATTATTATTAATTTTTATTTATTAGATAAGAAAATTAGGAGAAATTTGTTATAATAACCTGTCAAAGAGGAGAAAGTTGTTATAATAATTTGCCAAAAAATCAAAATACTATTAGAGGAAGTTGTTAAGAAAATACATTGTTATTTTATGGCAAAATATCAGGAACACACGTACACGTATAGGTTTGTTTTATCAAATTATTATAACAACTTCCTCCAATTTGGCAAATTAGTATAACAACTTCCTCCTCTTTTTTGCCACATTATTATAACGAATTCCTCCTATTTTTCTTATCTAATAAACAAAAATTAATGAAAATAATAATAATAATA
>JBBPBT010000036.1:11189202-11204895 GCA_037974875.1 Cicer bijugum | reverse complement strand
AATAAATAAAATATAATTTTTTAAATGTCAAATATAATATAAAAGTTCTTTAACATATGAACTTTAAAATTAATTTATGAACTCCTTTTTTGCGAAATAAATTTTTATGAAAATAAATAAAATATAATTTTTTAAATGTCAAATATTCAATATAAAAATTCTTAACATATGAACTTTGAAATTAACTTATAAACTCCTTTTTTGTGAAATAAAGTTTTATAATGTTGTAAACATATATATAAAATAATTATTAAAAAATATGTGTTTAGAAATAATACAAGTTCTTTATAAAAAAAAAACTTTATCAAAAATAAATATTTAGAAATATTATGTGATGTTCATTATACAACACTTACAATAATTTTAGAATATCCTGCAATTGATTAATTGTTTTCAGAAAAACTATTACCCAGAAAAATAATAATTATCCATCCAAAAGACTGTTGTTATGTTATTTGCCGTTGGAGTAATAACGGATCACGTGTGCAAACTATATGATCTTTTTAGCTAAACAAACCTAATGATAATTGGAAAATAGGTTCCACCATTTAGGACAAATGTTTCCCGGCTTGTTTTCTTTAGGATCACTCTAATTTTTTATTTTTTAGGATAACTCAATTCAAGACATCGTACAAAAATGAGTTAAAGATTAGTCTAATACCGTTGTACCTTTACCTGTTGTGGCAAAGGTTGTTGTTGTGGTTTTGACATTGTGGTAGGAATCTTTTTGGGACATTTAGCCATAAAAGTTTGTCAATATAGAGATAATGAAGGAGTACTGATTATTTTCACATGTGATTCACAGGCATTAATTAACTATACTATATTACGATAAGTTAGAGAGTATTTTGATGAAAAACGTTACTATCTTATTCAAATTTTCCTCTACTCTTATAATAATTTTATTAATTTTTTATTAATAATTCACTAAATTTTTGTAATGTGATGTCAAAATAGATCAGGGAGAAAACATAAATTTTGTTAAGAAAATATAGATGATAATCCCTACTTTTACGTTAATATATATACATTTTTAATGATTTTTTTATAAAGATATTTATAATATTTTAAAATAATCAACAATGTCTTCGTTGTCAAAATTTAAAAATCTCTAAAAAAATTAAAAAAAATTAAAATGTTCATGTTTTTTCTTCTTCTATGTAAAAAAAATAATATCTTTTTCAATTCACGAGCACCAAAAATTTCTCCTTCAAAAACTTAAAAACGATATCAGTTATCCGAGATTTCGATCATTTCAAATATTTTTGATGTTCTATGAGATTTCGTCTCAAACATTAGAACATGAAATATCAAAAGGCTTGAGAGATGGAGATTTTGTTTTCTTTCAATTTAGAGCTATTTTAATTTTCATTTTAGAAATTTTAAAGTGTTAGTGATGAGATGTTAGTTATCTACATGCGAATAAAATTGACATATTGAATTTTTTATTTTGTTCTACATTAAAGACAAGAAAAAAGATGGCGACGAAGACCTTCTTACGATTATTTATTTTTAAATATAAAATTAACAATAAGGATGTTGCAGTGGTTTGACACCTTGGTATTTTTGATAAAATAAATAAAATAAACACATATGACAAAAATTTTGCACATTGTAAATGTTTGGGTAATGATCAAACCAAAATTAGATTTGACATAACTACTAGTATTTTTATTTTTATTTTTTATCAAGACTTTGTGATAACCAAACTAAAAGAGAATTTAGTGTAGTTGTCGATTTTAGTTCATTGCATAGTAACTGAACCTAAAACCGCCATTAAATTTATTTTTATTTAAAATGTTACGATGACTAAACTAAAAGAGGATTTAATGTAGCCATTTTAAAATACAAATATTTGAGTAGTGATGAAATCAAAAGAGGATTTGGGATTATCATTATGAATTAATATATTTAAAAGAGAATCGAGACTTTTTGAATAAAAAATGTAAATGATTCGAAAATAATGATATAATATTATGCTATTTTTTATAATCGGCCAAATAAATAAATAAATGAATGGATTTTATTTAAAGAAGCAATGGAGCATCGTGGTTCATGTGTATTACATGCTTACGTTTTTCTTTTTGACTTTATACATGTACGAATTACAATTTAACAAATTTTGCAAAATCGACAGCACTGCAGTGAAGAAAATGAAAACATATAAGAGCTACGCAGGAAAAGAAAGCAAAAAACATGTCCATGGAAATAAGTAACAACATTATAGAGATGAAATTGAGATACTTACCTCTTTGCAATGAAATAAAATATCAATATTCAAAAGATAATCTTTTTGTTCTTCCTCTATGAATTGCTACGACTCCATCTCTCGTTTTTCAAAATGGTATATGTCACCAATTCTCCTCCTTCTATTTTTGTAGTGACGTAGTGTATTTATAGATTTTATCCCATAGTTTAATGAAAAATATATGGTTGTTTTATTTTTTTTAGATATTAACTAATTTTAATTTTTTTTCTGGAGATATTAACTATTAAAGAAAGTGGGGTATATACTCATTTGTTCACGGGGTTCCTTCATAGAGAGTATTGACAAAGTATATCGTGACAAAGTATAATATAGCGAGTTATTTAGCATAGAGAGTATTGAGAGTATTGACAAAGTATAATTGTATTGAAGCTCTTTGAGACTCATTGAAGCTAAATCTTCTCCCATATAGTGTCTCGATAAAAATATATACATATATTCCAAAT
This sequence comes from Cicer bijugum, assembly GCA_037974875.1. Taxonomy (NCBI): domain Eukaryota; kingdom Viridiplantae; phylum Streptophyta; class Magnoliopsida; order Fabales; family Fabaceae; genus Cicer; species Cicer bijugum. The sequence goes on along the minus strand of JBBPBT010000036.1, from coordinate 11,202,183 downwards.
TTTACTAAGTGACAACACATGCATGTGAATGAGTGAATGATCAAATAAAAAAAATAACCGAAAAATATTAATCCATGCATGTGCATTATATATAGGTAGACACGATAATCAATCCTCTATTTTTAAATAGACAGTGTACAAGGGGTACTATGATATTTGAATAAATTAAATGGTATTAATAAATGGCTCATTTAATTCGATTATAAAAAATATTCTAGATTGTAAAAAAAATGTGATTGAAAGGTAAATATTTGGAAAAGGTAAATATTATATAATTGCATGCATATATTTTTTATTTGATATCTAAGCAAATTTTGGAAATAAGAAAATATTAATTAATTTAAAATTTTGTAAAATTTATTCCTTTTATTGATGAATTTTCTAATTGCATGAAGAATAAATAAAACATTCTTTTGAAAAAATGAAGAAAAAAAAAATTAAAATTGTATTCATCGACCAATAAAAAACTCGCGTTATTGCATGGTGACGAGTCATCAATATATGTTAATATTTTAATATAGACTAAAAATACTTATATAATAATATTATAGAGACTAAAAATTTATTTTATTCTTTATCTAAACTAAAAATAAAATTTTAAAGTTTTAAACGATAAAAAATTTATTAATCAAATAAAATATTAAAATAATTACTAAATCGGCGTTTTCCCGGAAACAGATCCATCATTATAAGTGAGCCCAAATTCGACGACGGATAGGCCCAAAATATATGTAACACTAATAATAATAATAAAGAAAAAATGTTTATAATATGAACCGTACACGTGTAATGAATCGAAGTCGTTGAAGGTGACCCTATAAAAGAGGTTTCATTCGCAAACCCTAGGGTTATCTCAGTGCAGCTCTTTCGCTCTTTCTCTCTGCTGCAGATCTCTCCGCCATTGTTAAGGTTAGTTGAGTAAGATTCGGACTTTTTTTATACAATTCTTTAGGGTTTTACTTTTATTCTTGTAAAACTTAATTATATTTAGACGTCACAAATTTTGTTCTTTTTTTCTTCTTCTGCAGTTGTGAAAATGTTCACATCAAAGAAGAAAATCCACAAAGACAAGGATGTTGAGCCAACTGAGTTTGAAGAATCGGTTGGACAGGTTGTTCATTATGAATATTGCGAAGGTTGCATATGCCGATTGTTTTTTTTTTCATTGTAAAAATACTAATGTTTCAACTTTTGGGATTGTAGGCATTGTTTGATTTGGAAAATACTAACCAGGAGCTTAAGAGTGATCTGAAAGATTTATACATTAATTCAGCAGTGTAAGGATGCATATTACGTTACATGTTTTTTTTTGTAGAGTTATTAGTTTTCTGTATATCTCATGATTGACATTTTATGGTATTGATTCGCAGACAAGTTGATGTTTCTGGGAACCGCAAGGCTGTTGTTATTCATGTACCTTACAGGTTAAGGAAAGGCTTCCGAAAAATTCATGTTAGGCTTGTTAGGGAGCTGGAGAAGAAGTTTAGTGGGAAAGTAAGACTAATTTACCTCTTCACCTATATATATATATATTAGGTTATATTTTTTTTATCTTTGATGTTCATTATGTGTTGTATTTTATGTATTGATTTGTTAGGTTGAGTAATTTTGTAACTTTGTTGAAGTTCCTTGCCTTGGCCGTACAAATGTAATTATGTAAGAGTCTAGTCTATAGTGTCTGTTTCAGTACATATATGATTACCATGTTTTGTGGTTAAACCTCATGCTAATGCTAATGAGATGTCAAGTTCTAGACGTTAAAATTAGATTATGCTTCACTGATGCTAGAGTAGAAGTTCTGTCAAAATCAATATTGGGAGTTGTGGAGGTCGGTTTGTTTATTGTGTTCTACTACCAAAGACTTGAGTATTCCTCTGTACTTTGACTGTGTACTTTGTGTCACTTTTTTGATCCTACAAAGTATTTCATTTTGATTCTTATTTAGACTGCCTGTTGAAATTTCTAATATTTTTGTCACTATTTTAGCTGTCCTGTATTTTACTAAGCTGTTTGAATCTTCTTAAACTTGTAGGATGTAATCCTGATTGCCACCAGGAGGATATTGAGGCCACCAAAGAAGGGTTCTGCTGCTCAGCGTCCCAGAAGCCGTACTCTCACTGCTGTTCATGAAGCAATTCTTGAGGATGTTGTATTGCCTGCTGAAATTGTTGGAAAGCGTGTGAGGTATCGCGTCGATGGATCCAAGATCATGAAGGTAAGGCTACTATTTCTACTGTATAAAATGATTCAACACTCGGTTAACTAACTTACATATATGACTATGTTCTAATCAAACAAGTATTTGTGGAATTTGTTGTCATTTACTTATGAAAGATTACAACTTCATTTACTTTGGTGCCAGATGATATTCATTTTTTCCCCGATTTACATTGTTTTCAGGTTTTGTTGGACCCAAAGGAGCGAAACAACACTGAGTATAAGTTGGAGACTTTTGCTGCAGTGTACAGGAAGTTGTCTGGAAAAGATGTTGTGTTTGAGTATCCTGTCACAGAGGCTTAGATTTGCTTACATTGTTAGGTTTTTTAATTGTTCCAAGAATTAAAAATGCTGTATGTTCGATAGATAAAATTTTGCCTCACCGCTAGCCTTTCATGCTGGCATGCTGGATTTGTTTTTCTATATTTCAAAGTACTTTTGTTGTGGTTTTCACCAACGTAGGATTTAAGTTTTATGCTTATAAATTTAAGCTTTTATTATGTCTATTGGTATTATGTCTATTGGAAATACTTCTCAATTGCGTTGAAAATCTTGGAGCTAAGGAAAATTATATATGAAGAGCGATCCTTTATAGTTCCAATAAAAGGCAATCTTTTTTTTGCATACAGATACTGTTTTTTGGTCCAAGGATCACGATCATGAGAAATTGTTGTGAATGTTTGAAAGAACCTGTAGTTTTTAGGAACATTGGGGAGTTAAAGATAGCAAGTAAATGAATTTATACGTATAACAAGTAAATGAAGAATCTTGTAAAAAAAATTGACGTAGTCTTAGAAGTTACCTTGGGATAATATCACAGCTCCAAGTTACACAGCTTTACAAGAAAAACAAAAGTTATCAAATACCTGCCATTAGAGTTTAGAATTGTGTTAGTTCAATAAAGAGGAACAAAATAACATGGCGCTATACCAAATAACACCCCGTCCAATATCTTTACAAGGACAAGAGAAGGGCACAAGTAAATGACTGGTACACAAAGGGAAACCAGATCATCGTATATTTCTACTTTCTAATATCATACCATATACAAATAAATAAGTTATTGGTCATAGGTTAGGAATTCCCATGCGAAGGTTCTAGATAACACCCATTTACAAAAATGGCATTGCAATTTAAATGTAACGAAAAATCTTATGTAGAACAAGTAAACTATTAAAGTTCCAACCTTTAAAAATTATAGGTTGGATCCAACCTTTACTATTTTGCATGTTAGAGTTATTTGCTATTGTCCAAGAGTTGATATTTACTTAGACCACTTAATTTCAGAATGAAATTTGTGCATGTAATTTTTAGACTGCATTTGGATTTAACTAAAAATAATAATTCGTTTTTTATCTTCATGTTCATTTAGTTAATCACATCTCTGTCAATAAATGTAACTCTTGAAATTTGACTTATACTTTGGGAGAGAAAAATGTTTGTGACTAATCATCAAAATTTGATACTTCTATTGATAAAGACTTTTTTATACTTATGTCTCTTGTCCTTACGATATTTCCACAACTCCATTTGCAAATGTTTCTAGTGTTTGATAATTAAGTCTCTTTGTTCCTTTGTTATTCGTGTCTTTTTAAAAATATTTCTACTGATATAAAATAAAGTAAGATGCTGCATTTAAGTATAGTCATTAAATTTCTTATTTAAGAAGATTTTTTTTGGACTTTTTTTAAAAGGATCGAACTCTTCACATTACAACTTATTTCATAATTCATTTTTCTTCATAGTATTAGCATTGCCTATTTCATTTGTTGGTGCATTTACACTACAATTTCTTTTTGTAAATAACTGAAACAAACACGATAAAATGTTTCAAAAGGGAATTTTTTGACAAAATATTTGATTTGCTAAAAATATGAAATATTTAGTATAAATTTAGTTTTACGGTGGATTTGATAAAAATTATAGTAAAATAATTTGATTTGTCAATCCCACAATAAAATCAAATATAAATTCGGTTAAAATAAGACTAGGTCAAAATAAATTATTTATGATTTAACTTTGTTTTTTTTTGGTAAAAAATGCCTGTTATATTAATAAATGCATTTTTTCATCTTGTATTTGAAAATGAATAAATTATTTTGTAGTAAAATTTAATTAGCTACTATTTCCTTCCCACAATAAGTGATTAATGTGTAAGAAAAATTATCCCACTCTTTCAATTTTTAATATATTTTTTTTTAAAATTGTACCAATTAATTAATACTATTTATATAATTTTCAATGCAACATATTTTATTATATATTTTATAACATTGATCATATATTAATATTGATTTAATTATAACGACAAGGTTGGAATTACGTTTCTTTTAATGGAGTTTAATTAATTAACTAGTAGAAAAATGAGCTTGAGGTTCAACTTCAATCTCACCAACCTAACAAACAAAATAGAAATTACTTACACTGCGTTGCCATATTTACCCTCACAAGAAACGAAAATGACACGGAATCCTCTGATCTGAATAACTGTGTGCCAAAGTCGCCATTGACAACGAATCCGAGAAGTTAGTGGCGTGGCGTGGCGGTGTTGCGTCGAAAGAGAAACGCACAGCGTCAGCATCAACATATTCATAATTTTGACAAGTAAAAATGATGACGTGTTCTCCCGAGACGATCAACATCGCTGCAAGAACTCAGAAACTTGATGTTGATAATCGAATTTCGTTGCGATTCTATTACAGGATCGCCGATAATATCCTCAAACAGGTATTTCAACTCAATTGATTTAACCGATAATTTTTTGTTTACATTTCATTTAGTTTTGTATATACAGGAAGATAAGAGGATGAATTGTTGACTTATATATTGTAATTTTGACTAATTAATAGATTATTGTGAATACTCATATATCATGAATTCAACTGTTACATTTGAATTTGTAGATGTGTAAGTGTTAGGTTATATTCATCAAACTTGACATTAGTTGGAGAAATTGAAAATATTAATTAAACATTTTACCTCTATATTTATGGTTTTGAGTATAGAAGTGTTTGATAGTAGGTTAGAGCTTAAATTACGTGACTGATGAACAATATTAATCACACGGATTTCACTATATATAGTTTTCATGTTACTGTGTTTGGCTTTACTTTACAGTCATGTTATATATTCTGCAGCATCATGTAAGTGATAATTCAGTGTTAAACTCAACATTTTTCGTTCATCTACTTCTACTTGGTTGTACCAACGTTTCATATGTTGTTTCTTTGTTTCTGAATTTATTGTACTTATTATTATATCTAGAAACATTAATGTAATAATGTTTCCGTTCAAAAAAAAAAAACAAAATTTCTCATTACATGCTTTGCATGGCCTCTCATCTCCAAATATTGTTTTTGATATTGCAGGCTGATATCTTTCGTGCAGAGAAAAATATTGTTGATCTATATATCATGCTCCTAAGATTTTCTAGGTAATACAAGATAGCATGTATCGTTATTTGACTCAAAATACTGTGTACTGTCTGTATTAAATTGGTTTTAAATAGGTGGAATTCATTCTATTTCATATCTTTGTCATCAAACTGAATTGAGGTTCTTTCCTCTTGATTGGTGTTAGTTTGGTTTCTGAGACAATACCACGTCACCGGGATTATAGAATATCTCCACAGAGCAAGAAAGAATTATTGAGAAAGGTTAACTTTCAAATCACTTCCTCAAATAATAACATGTTACATATTCTTGGATGTAATAATATGATGTATATGTTCTTCTAATCATTATAGAAATTGTTAACTTCTGTGAATGAACTGGAGAAGTTGAAACCACTAGCACAACAGAAGATCAATGAGCTTAACAGCAGGAAATCATACCAACACAATGGGTGGGAAAAATTTCATTCAACTTCTTCGATTGATATTTCTCCTATGAAAAAGAAAACTATGGCTAGTTATGATCAAATAAAGGTACACTTTATTAGAGAAATTAAATTGAAGGTTGTAGCTAGTGAGCAATAATGTTTTCTTACAGTTACATCTATTCTTTTGGTTGAACACGTTTTGCTATTTCTAAGCTCTCCGCCTCCCCTGAAGAAGTTTTGTATAAATTGCATTCATATGATATTTTATACATCTTCAGGCAGTCAGACAAACTGCAGGAGAGTCTGCCTACCGAGGATCAAGGGGCCAGCAGTTTCCTTATGTAAGGCCTGTGGAAGAGAACATGAAAAGACTGTAAGTGTGGGACTCTTCCTTCATATTGATTGGCCTTCTTATGGTGGTCAGTTCTGCATGAATCAATCCATTTGCTCTCCACTTGCATGAAGTTATATGAAGGCTTTGCTAATCTGTTTGGCTATTTTTTGCTTATCATATGAGGCTTCTCTGCTTATGGAAGTTGCTACTGCTACATGGACATCTTTGCTCGATAACCCTTTTAACTATGTTTCTTATTGTAGATCTCTAACTGTCCCACCTCCAAAGGTAGAAACTCTATCCAGACATTCTATTCTAGGTCCAAATGGGCTTAAAGGGCAGTGGCAACCACCTACAAGTGATAAAGGGGTATGATAGTGTTTAGCTGTATCTTTCAATGCCTTTAAAAATCCTCCTCAGTTCTGACTGTTTTCTCTGGATGTAGGTTAGGTATCCAACTATCATAGATCTGTCTCCTGTTGAAATTCCAAGGTTGTGGCCTATTTGAAGTTTATTTACTACTAATTTCTTTTGTTGGCCTTCTAGTCATTTTAGGAAAAAAGTGATGTTCATCTCATCCCAACCTTTCGCAAAATTGCACCTCATTTGAAGATTTTTTAAAAGAATATTTACTGTTAAAATTTTGAGGTCTATTGTAGTACATGATGCACCTTTGAGCTGGTTTATCTATTTACTTATATATATAGTAATTTTATCTCTCCTGTTGGACTCTCAATTGGAACTAACAGCCTTCGTCTATCCTTGGAAGATGGTTCCGTGGATAAAAAAGATAATAGCATTTCAGAACACAATAGAGAAAATTTAGAATCAATCCTTACCCAGAGTGAGGATTGCCAGGTCCAACATGCCGATGAAGCTCCTTTGCTTATATCTTTTGAAGAAACAGAAGAGTCTGCTCCTTTAAAAGTTATCAGACAGCCTTCTCCTCCACCTGTACTTGCTGAAGTACAAGATTTGATTCCTACTGTATCACCTCATGTTGATGAGGAAGGATGTAAAACAGAGACACCATTGTCAGATAGTTTTGCCCGTGCCGAGTCTCCTCTGCAATTACACATTGTGAGTCAAAAAACATTTTATCATTAATCTTTGATGCAAGCTTCTTTTAGGTTCATTTCTAGGGAGGAAAAGCTTAGTTCATTTTGAGTATTTAGTTTCTTTGCTTACATGCTTACCATTCCCAAAATCTTAACTGTTGACAAAAGTATGACCCTATTCTCTCTTGTCCTGATAATTGTTTCTTTTTGCAGTCAACTGCAATGATGGGGAGTTTTATGAAGCTTGCCAAGTCTAACACTGACAAAAATTTAGAGACTTGTGGTATCCTTGCAGGCTCGCTTGTAAGTCTTGTTTACATTTTTTTTTTGTCTTAAGTAATCACCAAGAATAGCTAGAAGACAAGTTGGAACGCCTGTAGAATTCTCTTTCCACTAAAAAAAAATGTGACACTGTGCATTATGTACTTATCTAGAAACAAAAGTTAATCCATTGCTGGAATTGCTGCAACAAAAAAGACATTTGAACATTTCGTCAAATGTCCATAGCTACATTTTTTGGACTTTCTCTCGTTCATGTATGTTTTAGTGCATGAGTTTGCTACGTGTCTGGTGTTTTTAGGTACTAGGTTTTAAAATTTTCACCAATGTGTTTTATTCTTGGATCTATCTCTCCCAGCGCATATTTCAACTGTGAGATATTGATTGTTCTTTTTTCATAATCAACTGAATTGCAGAAAAACAGAAAATTTTATATTACAGCTCTAATAATCCCCAAGCAGGAGTCAACATCAAGTTCTGTAAGAACTCATTATTATAAATCTCTCAAGTAATATCCATTATGATTATTTGCTCTAAAAGTGTTACGTTTTTTTTTTTTACTTCATGAGAAGTGTCAAGCTACAAATGAAGAGGAAATATTTGAAGCACAGGACAAGCGATCTCTTTTTCCCCTTGGATGGATCCATGTGAGTTCTCAGTTTTCTGTATTTGGGCACTGGTAATAGCTTGTTGAGTTTTTTAAACCTTTTGATGCTATTTGTTGGGATAAGTTATCTACTGGACCATATTCATAGGGGTTTATCTCAGTGAGTAATTCACTTTTAACAGTAACGTAAGATACCTCATTCGTTGATGAGAAAATTAACTGTTGATATTACATGCGCATGCATATTAAATAATGGATGTTATCGACCATTGATTTTCTCATTGATGATTGAGATTTTCTCATTTTATAAGATCAAATCCATTTATAGGTCATATACATCATTCTATATCTGTCTCTAGCCTTTATACTTCATATCTGAGATTTCTAATAAACAAAGTCCACTTCACATTAAGGAGATACTGACACTGGTGGTGGTAACTAAAATAATACTGTATATATGGCACCGTCCCCATTTTCTTTACTTTCTTAAGTTCATTTTTTCTTCACATTACCTTGGTTTTTCAAAGTATCTGCCAATGTCATTACCATTCTTTTCTTTGTAGTTTTATAGTTCTGTTTCAACGGAACAGATAGTTGGCCTCTGAAATTGTAAGTTTTGATTTTAACTACATAATTTGTTGATATGTAAATGACGACAGCAACAATCACCACCATAGCCTTTTCCCACTTGGTGGGGTTGGGTACATGAATAAAAAATAATGTCCTATAATGAAATCTTCCTTAATTAAAAACGCAAAGGATATGAGTTGGAAGTTCAAGCGATTGTGACAGAGAGCAATTCTTGGTTATACTTGTGGATTATATTCTGTGAGAATAACAATGGGAGAGTTTTAGTTTAGGAATGATAAAGTACTTGTGACCAACCTTGTGCACATTGGGCGCAACCTCCCCGTGGTGGCTTTAAAATTGTTTGCTTCAATGGAGCAGTCTGCACTTCTGTGGCATTTGTGTTTGGAGGGTATGGATTGGGGTTCTGATTTTTTTATTTTCTATTTCCCAACTTCCAAAAACAAATCTAAGAAATAATGTCAGGTAGAGTCAATTTTTTGGTTGTCACTCTAGTTAATATTAGAAATACACTCTTTTCAACACCCTATTATTGGGTAATTCCCTCATTATTAAAGAGTGGATCAATGTTATTCAGTGGGACTCACAAGGTTTCCTGAAATAATAAATGGTTTTGAAAAAGAAAATGGAAGTGTGTGTTTAACTGGTTAGCATTCCTTTGTGTCATTTGTATCATATCCAGATTTCTTATTTTTACTTTGCTATTCTTCACATGTTCATGCTGCAACACTGACGTAGGTAATTCTGAATTGCAGACACATCCTACACAATCTTGTTTCATGTCATCAATTGATGTACACACCCATTACTCATATCAGGTGCGTCCAAGAGAAGTTTCTTACATTCTAGCTGAGATTATTATCCATTGATGTTTGCCATAGACTTTGAGATGTATTTATGCTATTGGCTATGAGCACGAGGAACTGGCTGAAGACAAGAGATTATGTACTGCTGATGTGTTGTTACTCATAGATCAAATTTCTAGCACTGCTTTATGAATTGTTGACCTGCATCTAGTTATTCTAGTATTCAGTTTACACTTTATTTATTTGTCAAACACATAGTTGAGAGTATAATAGTCAATATAGAAGTTTAAACTATATCTGAAATTCCAGTTATTCCGTCAAAAAGAAAGAAAGAAATTCCATTTCTTCGATATACCTCGCTATATGATCAATCTGTTAAAATTTGGTGGTTCAGCTTAAATTTGTTTTTCTCTCGTTTCTGTCAAGCTAATTAGTTTTGGTATTTCCTTGCATTTGACTCTGTATCATATGTGAATGCTTGTCTCTAGATTATGCTGCCAGAAGCTGTTGCAATAGTCATGGCACCAACAGACAGTTCAAGGTAAACTTCATGTCTCAAATGTGTCTTGATACGGGAAATAAGAGAAGCATATTCATTACCATATATATGTTGGTGAGATTAAATTTGATATCACTAATCAAATGAGACTTCTTTAGACTATTCAGTAATGGCCATAGATGCTAGTCGGTTGATACTTTGTTTATAATAATCACATTAGTTTGAATCCTAGGGCTCCTCATTGGCAAGCGATGTGTAGTCTCGCTGTAAAAACGCTGGTGGCTTGCCTTAATTAGCATTGGAATGGGGAGTGCCTGCCCTCATCCTGTGCTTTTAGGTACCAAAAAGAAAAGAAGGAAATTGACCGCTAATAATGTACAAAGCTCAAAAATATATATGATAAATCTAGGCAAACTAGTAAAATCCTTTACAGAATAATTGTAACCCATATAGGAATGTTCGAAGAACTCTGATTCTATCATAAACTCTTAAATCTTTTAATATAATCCTTTTTCATAAATAAACTGACATTTATGGAAGAAAATAAAAAAAATTAATATAAAAACATTATTATAATGGCTCGCCTCTTTGTTCTCCTCCTCCTACATTAGCACATTAACTACAACTCTCACCCTACTAAAAATAAATTAGCCAGAATACTCTCAGATATACATAGTAAAGAATGTACTGAATTTGGGTGCTGAAAGATTGTCTATTTTGGAATAACTTGTGTCTATTTACATGTACCAGAACCCATGGTATTTTTCGGTTGACAACCCCTGGTGGCATGTCAGTCATTAGAAAATGCCAGCAACGTGGTTTTCATCCACATGATCAGCCTCCAGATGGTGGTCCCATTTACGATACATGTAAAGACGTTTACTTGAACCCTGATTTAAAATTTGATGTCATTGATCTTCGATAATAAATTTTGTTTCTAGATGGGTAAGAATTGTCTATATTACCATACTTTCTAAGATATATAGGTTTTACCATTTATCCAGCCATGGACGTCATAATGTATGTCATGTCGGCTGTATTTGTAAAAGAAGAAATGTTGCTCATTGACTGTTTATTCTTGGTTTCTACAGCTCTACTTATGTTGTAACTATTCACCAATGGCCTGTTTGTCATTGTTCTGTTCTATATTGCATCCATGAGATTTGGTCAAATTCTAAACTTCATGTGCAGATATTGATGATTATTGCCTTGCAGGGAGTACTATAAGTATAAAGTGACGTAACTATCATAGTTGCAAAATTATTGTTCAAAAAAGTCACCTTTTGTTTCTAATGCACTTTTTTTTTCTCATTGTACCCTTCCAATTAATATTCTCTACTTTATATTTATGATAAAAAAATACACCAATGATTAATACGGATAATTTAATAAAATCACTTATATATATATATATATATATATATTATCTATCATCTTTTATTAATCTTTATAAAATGATAAAATACAATAGTTATTGTGGAGTAGATGTAGCAGTATAGAAGTAACCTTGCAAACTTGTTAAAATAAACATATATCACAAAAGGAACTCAAGTTCTTCTAAATACTTGTATGATACTCACTAAACAAAATTAACACAAAACACATCTATATCTATCTTTAACTAAAATATATCTTTAAATTTTTAATTAAAATTTATCTTCTACTATTCTCTCTTTTGAATTGAACATGTATTTTATGTTTTTTCCTTCAATTACTATTTCTCTTCCCTCTTCCACTATTCTCGATTGAATCAAACAAATTTTATCATATTTTATAAAAAAATAATTAATACATTTTATAACTTTGAAATAGTCTTATAAAAAAGGATAAGCATATTTTACAAGATACTCTTACCTAAATAAAAACAGAGGTGACAATTGATATTACTCACATATATATTAAATGTGTATGTTAAAATTATCGACCATAGATTTTTTTCTTCTTCTAAAGTTATAACAATCTAATTGGTTTCGATGAGCCTAATCTACAAGTCATATATTTGTTATCTCCATGATAAAGAAGTATAAAGTCAATATCATTGATCAATTTGACCAAGTTATATGGACGATGGATAACACAATTTTCGTGTCAAAGTAAAATACGTGAGACATTTTTCGAAATAAGAATTAAGAGTTTTTAAAATATTATAAAATTTATAAAAATAAATAATTCATCTTCTTGTAACAACTTGAGTCTTAGAGAGTTGGTCGTTGACATCATGATATTGAATTAGTCTCCACCTAACCCCTGTGATTTATAAATTACTATAAGAGATTGCTACTTCATCGGCATGTTAAAGTTTTCTAAACTGCAATAAAAATATTTAATGGAGACAGAGAAGTGGTTTGATTTTGATCGTACCATTTTTGCACCACTAAATTTAATTGGCGGGTATCTTTCATTTCATCAGCTTCATTTTTTAATTATTAGATAAGATATCTAACTTTTTAAGATATTGAATTAAGAAACTTTGTTTTAATTACAAAAAATCTCTATAAGGAATCTAATTCGACAATGCTTCAATAAACCATCCAGATATTTTTTATTGATGCCATTAAGAAGTTTATTGGTGGGAAAATGAGAAATAACTACTGCAATAACTAGAATTTGTTTAATTTTTAATTTTTATAAATAAATGGTTAAATAGAATATACAATTTTAGGAAAAATCGACAAACTTTTAATAACTATTAGATGCCACACATCATAATTTTTTAAAGTGGAAAATCGAATAAAAACTACATGTTTAAGTCCAATAAATTTTTTTCTCTATAC